>CAJQZJ010005154.1:3170980-3203167 GCA_907164525.1 Lophiomys imhausi | reverse complement strand
GAGAGAGAGAGAGAGAGAGAGAGAGAGAGAGAGAGAGAGAGAGAGAGGGGAAGGGAGTGAGGGAGAAAAGGAAGAGGGAGGGGAGAGGAGAGGAAAGAAATTAAAATGAAGAGATGAATCTCCTCTTGGTTCTCGGCTACTAGTCATGAAGTCACTTGGCATTTCATGCTAGGGAGGATTCATTCAGAGCTACAGAGAAAACTATGATATTGGAAGGAGTAGGAGGTGGAGAGGGGGACACGACGTTGGGTCTACGGAGCTATCAGGTGAACGCTGGAATTTCTAGACTCATTTTGCTGCTACAGCCCTGAGCAGCATGGTATAGTCATGATCACAGCAGACAGTGTTGTTCCTCTCATTTTGTAGGGGCATCTCGTATGTGAAACATGTAGCCCACAGTAGGTCCTCTTCCTTCCTTCCATGGCTGGAGAGTCCATCCAGTTTCCATCCATGCTGTCAGAAAGGCATTTCTCATAATGATTACAGACTGTTATTAAGAGATTTACAGGTCCAGGTCTTAAATGAAGATCTTAGGCTGGTGATACATAGCAGTAGAGCTGCTTGCTGAGCATGAACTAGGCCCCAAGTTCTATCCTCAGTACTGAGAAAACTCTTGGCAAATAGACCAGTGACCTAAGGTGATGAAGGCTGGAAGTCATTAGGAAAGGAGGGGACAGGAGGCAGCCAGTTCAAATTGAGGTCTGATTACCTATGGATCTGAGGCATCCCCTAAAAGGCCCACAAAGAACTGCAGGCCACCTGATAGGCTTTGGAGAGGTTACTGGATCACAAGGGCTCTGGCCTAACCAATGGATTCATTGATTGATGGATTCAAATTCGATGGCGTTCTTGGGACATAGAAGAGACTATAGGGGGTGAGACTCAGTTGGAGGAAGTGCTGCTCTGGGAGCATGGCTCTGCAGGGCATACTTTCCTCACACACACCCCCTGCTTCCTGCCAGCATGAGGTGAGGAGACTTTTTTCTTCACTATGTCTATCTGTTATAATATTCTTACCATAGTCCTGAGAGCAATGGAGCCAGGCAGCCATGCATCAAAACCTCTCAAACTATGAGCAGAAACAAATTTTCCCTCCTTTTAAATTGCTTCTCTCAGGTATTTGCTATATAACAGAAGTCTCAGCAGCAAACTGCCTTTGATCACCAGATGACAAGGGAAGCGACCCAATGTCAGGCAGCATCCCGCACCGCTGAGCTCCCTTTCCCGAAGTTGGAAGCTGAAGGGGTTATAAGAGATCAACGGAGATCTTTATAACGTTCAACAGAGATAACAGGACTTCAGTCATTGCAACTCTCTCATTTCCTTCTGTTATTTGGCTAATGACCCATCCAGCAGCTGGATCTGTTATTACTTCTATATTTCCCATTGTTTTATTCCTTTATGGAATCATTCCTTAAAACCATCTTCTAGTTCCCTAACTCTAAGACAGGGACTGGCCTAGTTCAGGCTCCTCTGAAAGCAGAGCCTAGCATCTAGGTGCTTGTCCTCAGTGGTACCAGGAAGCAAAAGTGATGGAGCAAGGAGAGGTGGGTAGGGAGACAGACAACAGCAGCTCTGGCTGGTGCTGGCCATTGCTGCAGACAAGGGTGCAATCCCACAGGGAGCCACTGAAAAACTCAGAATGTGCCTCACTGTTTGCCCCCCCTAAGGGACGGACAAGCAGTTCATTTTCCTACCAACTGCCATTCTGTAACAAGGACTCTCCTAGAATTCTACTGGTTCCAGATCAAGTTAAACTAAACTTGGCCTGAGTCCTTACGTAAGGAGCTACAATCTAACTCAATAAGTAAACAAATAGAAAACCTAACAACTGAGGAATTGGTCTTTATAAAGAATAGCCGGATCCTAGCCATCCACAGCCACAAACTCCAGCCAATCACAGGTGGCCAACTGTTCAGATACATTCAACACCAACAGCTGTTACCACTCCAACTCTCTTTGTGCCTGCTTCTGTTTCTTGTATGTCACTTCCTTTTCTCTCACTATAAATTATAATCTGCAAATGTGTTGAGTTGTAATCTGCAAATGTGTTGAGTTTGGTGCCACATTCTAAAATTGCAAATAAAACCCAATGAAGACTGCACAACTAGATTTGTTTTGGGTGTCTCTCTAACAGGCTTTTTCTGTGGCTATTATTTCTGTAATACTTCCAATAAACTCCTGCGTAAGTAGGTGGCAGCCTCAGGCAAACAAAGAGAGTGCAGCTTGCACTACAGTAGCTATAGAGGAATAAGGCCTGCCATTACACCTGCACTTAAATCAGGTGGCCAAGGGAATGAGTTCTAGGGACCCACAAATGTTTGCTTAGGGTCTAGGCCCCTAAGACTGCAAGGCTGCCCTACCTCCAGGAAACCTTGATTGCCAGAGAGACCTTTCCTGTGCTCCTCCCCCCAAATCTGAAGTTCCTCTTCATGGGACCTCCTCTCCTGACTGCAATGGAGGCCCCCAGGGTGCAGAGGCTGGTAGCCCAGTCAAGGGCCCTTTCTTAATACTTCTTCTGGCTCAGCACTCACTTGATGCCTGATGCCGGAGGCCAGTGTGTCATGTGCCCATGTCCAGAAGGGACTAGGTGATCATGTCTTTCCACAGTGTCTGAATAAGGTTCAGAAGCTCTATCAGTTTCCTAAACTGCAATTTGTCAACTGATCTTCATTTTGCTTGATAGCTGGCTGTTGGCAATCATGGGTCCTTAATTTCAAGCACTAATATTGACTCTTAGATCACATACTTGACACAATTTCCACATATACTTGCAGATTACAGGATGGCTAAGAAAGAGTTAAAGTGGCCAGGAGCTCACAAGCTGTTCAGAAGTTGGATGCAAAGTGCTGACAGGCACAAGGAGAAGTCTTTAGGGGACAAGGTAGGAAGTCATAGATTCATGAGCAGATGTCAGGCGTGGGTGAGGAGATAGGCCATTTTGATGGTCAGCTTGACATTCAGGCCTCCTGGCTCTCATGGGCAGGAGAAACTAATTATGCTGAAACTGGAGCTTGGGAACAAAGGCAGGGGTTTGGTCTCTGACAATTTTTCTGCAACAGGCTCATGGCAAATGACTGGGTTACTAGTCAGTCTGATTGCCAAATTCTATCCTTGGGGTGCTCCTAGGTGAGGGGGTTACATCTGTGCAATTGATAAGCCTATGTGTGTGTGTTGTTTCTGACACTGCATATATTTATAGGTATCAACATTTACTGCTACAGGTACTTGTCTGCTTGTGCTTCCCAGTGTGCTGGTAAATGGCAGTTGTTTGTGTAAACAAGGTGGTTTTTCTTTTGTGGTATTTAGGATCAAAATGGAGTAACTTGGGTCAAAGTCATTGCATTACAAAATGGGGCAATTATTCAATACAGCACAGAGTAACTCAGAGCAGGCCCAGCTTGGTCTGACAGGCCTGCAGCACTGAGCTACAGCAGCCTCCCTTCTCAGTGTGACTAGATAGGGAATGATTTTCCTGAGGTAACACACTGAGGAGAAAGGGTACAAAATGAAATGTTTTTCTAGTCTGAAAGGCCTAGAGCTCATTCTCGTCAGGTGAGCCAGTGGCCAGTTCTGAAGCCTCCAACGGTCTCTCTCTCCTCCAGTGAGTCTTCTCCATCTCCTGGCTGCAGTAGCACTGTTCTGCCTTGGCACAGAGACCTGGGACTTCACCTGCTGATGTACTTGGCTTGTAGAAACCTTGGATTGTGTTCTGTTCATTAATGGTCCCTCAGGCAACTCCACACAGCAACAGGAGGTGTGGCCTCTACTTGGGCAGTATTTACAGTAGGCATTTTAGCTTCCATAAAGGGATACAATACACTCTTATCCCCTTAACGCCTTGGCTGGGTTTTCCAAAGAAAACATCTGCACCTAAACTGGACAAAGAGTATTTGCCTTCCCAAACTTCAAGAGACTGACTTGGCTCACTGGCAAACAATCAATTCCAAAACCCAGTTGAAGAAATACTGCTTAGAGGCAACAATTACTTTACCTGCTCCACAGCAAGTCTTCAGATCTATACTTGGTTGTGCCATCTTGACTCCAGAATGATTTTACATAAATACTTGGCCTTGTTCCACTGGGTGTTGTAGGAAGTTGTCAGAAATAGCATTAAGCCTCCACCTTTGTATTTATAGTTAGGATGTTGTCAAAGACATGGTTTAGTACATTGCAAGTTATTTGTTGAAGAGAATCCACGTGGGAATTTTCTCTCAAATATGCTTACTAGAAAGGTCACTGTTACTCATAAACAATGGATTTGCTGTTTATTATTTTAATTTAAAGACACCTCATTCTATAATTTTTGTCTTTGCAATGGTTGCTAGGAAACTAAAAGTGAAAGTTGAACTATACAAAATTTTTCAAAGTGTAGTGGTTGAACAAATTTTGTCTATAGTTTCATTTTTTCTTCTCATTTTTATCTTTTCATTGATGCCATCTTTCCTTAGTTTTCATCTTTTGTACATTTATTCAATCTATCTTACAATCTTTGTAAAATAAGGCTGGGTTGAATTAGCAATGAAGGACACTAACAGCAGCTTTGGGAATGAGGTTCAGCATGTGGGGCTCTGGGGAATTGTGGCTGGTTTTGGGCTTTGGGGTTGCATACATCAAAGAGAGGGGGGGCCAGACATGGCAGCATTCTGGGATCTAGAACTGTAGAGACAGAAGCAGGAAAATCGCTGAAAGTTCTAGGCTACCCTGTTCATAAAGCAGCCCAGCCTACAGGGTAAGACCTTGTTTCATAAAAAGAAACCAGTCTCCTCCCTCTCTAAGACAGAATGAAAGTAAAACAAAAAGAAGGGTGAAGTAGTCCTTGGAGGGGAAGAAATATCCTGGATTAGGGTGTGTGGTGAGAAATATGCTGAGGACCCATAGCAGCAGTTGGAGGAAGGAAACTCAGCAGAGGAGATGGGAAAGGCCTGCAGAGAGGCCGGGGATAGTCCAAGGCAAAATGATATACAGGGCAGTAGAATATAGTATTCTCTCCCTTTAAATTTATTTTAAAACACCTTCATGTTTCTATTCTACTCTCCATAAAACCAACAAGAGGGATTTCACATTTGAAAGCTTATTCAGAGTGTGGTAATCTTCTGATTCCATGCCCCCCTCCCACTATAAGTAAGTCAATATTAGGCTATTCACAGCAATAAGCTTTTCTGTCCTCAGGTCAAGTTCTCTCCCCAAGTTCCATCAGCCTTGACATACCTCTGTCAGTCTTCTGTGCAGGCCTTTAAGGCTGAGAGTGTGCCCTGGACTGCAGGTGGAGGACCTTCCATTACTGTCAAAGCTTGTGCCCAAAGTGACACCATTGTCCACTTGGCATCTCAGGCACTGCAGGGAGACACCTGGACTCTTTATTTAGGCCGCCTACTCTTCCTGCCTCACTTAGCAATCAAAACCAGAGAATCAAGGAGCATTTGGTTCTTTTATGCTGCAGAGAGGAGGCAGGCTCCCTGATGGCAATCACTTCCTAGCACTCTGGAAGGATCAGAGGCAGCAGCAACTGTCTTGGAGCAGGCATTTTGAGGGGTGGATTCTGAATGTCTCCAGGAAGAGGCTCCACACACCCTCCTGAAACACTAGTAAGCAAATTTCTGGAGAAAAGAGCCTCAGCACACCCCAGCTGATCAGTCTCCCTACCTAAAGCTCTGGCATGTGCACACTGGCTTTACGCTACCAAGGGCGGGTATTTGCAGAGAGAGGTAGCACGGGAGCTGAGAGGAATATGGAACTTTATAAAGCAGAGTAAAAAAACCTGACTCATCTTAACCTTCTAATAATGCCATATTCTTTTCAATGTGTAGAAAAGTCAAGATTCAGAATATTGAAGTGACTTCTCAGGGGCCATGAACATGTTGGTGACTGGTCTAAGTTCTGGGGAGTACTACAGGACCCTTCTTTTTTGGGGCAGGGGTTGGGGAGGAAGCCTTAAATAAATATTAGTTGCTTATATATACTTTTCATATCACAAATATTAGCCCTCCCCTTAGTAAGGAATGATTTATATAAGTTATCAGCTCACAGCAGTCTTCCTGCCCCAGTATGCTACTTTTATCTTCTTTCTCCCATTTTTCTCTTAGAGACTTTCAATGATTCATTTTTCACCGCTGCATTAAAAACATCCTGTAGTCTCTTTGAACCTGTTCCATGACCCTGTAGCGTTCTGTGACTTGGCCCAGGAACAGTCAAGTAGAAACAATGCCACTAAGCACTGTTTCTGGGCTGGGGGTACCTAGTTGTGATTCTCCTTCAGCTTCTCAAAGGCTGATCCTGGAGAAATAGCTCAGGAAGACCTGAAAACTAGAGGCTACAAGACTTGGCAAGATCTCTGGAGTTTCTTTCCCTTTGCTGACGATGAGAAAAGTGAAGCTGAAGGTCCTCTTCCAGGGTAATCAGGAGTTTTCGTGATCAGAACCAGGTTCATTTACTGGTGCTTTTAAAACTCTAGTACCAATGGGTAGACTAACCCTACTAAAGAATGTAGAAACATAGGGGACAAAATATGAGATATCCTTTCAGGCTTTATGTTTTATCACAGGTCAGAAGAAGCACGCCATTCTCTTCTCTATTGCTCCTGAAGAAAGAGGAATTGTTGTGTTTCTAGTACCTCCAATAATGCCTGGACAGAGTATGTACAAAACAATTATTACATGAATGAATTGATGAATGAAATGAATCCAAACACCCAACATATCTAACTTCTCTTGCTACTGTCTTGAGATAGGGTCTCACTTTGTAGGTCCGGCTGGTCTTGAACTTTTGATTCTCAACCAGTGTTGAGATTATATGCATGCAACATCATGCCTGACTTCCAGTATTTTTTGTTTTATAATTCAAAACTATAACCAATGAAAACTACTTTTGCTTTTGTGCATGTGTTAGAACCCTGTGATCCCGCTGGCCTCCCTACCACTCTCTTATCCCAACTTCAATAGGACCTGAGATCTTTTGACATGTCCTACACTGGCTATAATTGGAGCCATCTTCTTCTTCTTTTTTTTTTTTTTTACAATCACACTTTGTTTATTGTAGATAAAAATAACTTTCACACAGATTAAATGCTTAAATATAATAAACATATCAAACATCTTGCTAGAAGTAAGATGTGTAGATTAGATCTTATTAACCAAAACTGGGCTGAGGTAGCTTTATTTATAAAAACATAAAAAGTCTATAAAGTTAATGAAAAAACAGTATATTTTAAAAACATTAGCAATACTAGATAAGTGAAATATCTTGAAAAACCTTTATAACTCAATCTAAAAATGGACAAAAGATTAAGAGGTCAATTATTTTCAAAACTAACTCTTGAAAAAAGTGTATTAACCTAAATTTTGAAAGGACAAATGCTTTTATACAAAGATAATTTAAAGCACAAGGAAAAGCCGCATATGAGATGTGAACTGACAATTCACAAAGAAAAAGCGAAAATTAGTCTTACTTCTGTGAAATAACACTTATTAACATTTATCTTGCTGCAGATGAATTTAAAATGAACCATTTCTCACCAATGAGCCTGGAAACACTCCAAAGATCTGACCACATACTTATTGATGTTGCTATGATAAAAGAAGAACATTGTCCTACATTATTGGCAGAAATGAAAAGTAGAATAATTTAGAAAAATTTTGGCACTATTTAGAGAAATTTTATAAGCATTTACCATTTGATCCAGAAATCACACCAGATATTTGTCTTTTGGGGATCAAGATTCTAGAACACTGTCCCAGAGATATTTCTGCAAAAGCTATGGACAAGACAAATGCACAGAGTGCTATCATGATATTTTGTGTAACAGCAAAGGACTCACAAAGCATGCGTCAGCAGGATCTGAGTTTCAAAAGCATTGCGTCAGCCACAGGAGAGTCAGACATCTGCAAAAATGAGGAGTTATTTTTACAGAGAAATGATTTCTAGATCACACAGTTGGAACACAGAAAACTGGATGCTCTCCTGGTGACACTTTACACATGAGAGAGTAAAAAGTTAATTTACCAGTAGAAAAGGACACTCAGGGAACACAGGCCACACAGGGCAACAGGACACACAGGGCACAGGGCACACAGGACCCACAGGACTCAGGACATACAGGGCACACAGGACACACAGGGTACCCAGGACACATAGGACACACAGGACTTGGGACACACAGGATACAGGACACACAAGACACACAGGGAACACAGGGCACACATGCCACACAGGACACACAGGGCACAGAGGGCACACAGGGTACACAGAACACACATGCCACACATGCCACACAGGACACAGGACACACAGTGCACACAGGACACACAGGGCACAGGGCACAGGACACACAGGGTACACAGGACACACAGTGCACACAGGACACACAGAGCACATAGGACATACAGGACAAAGGACACACAGGGTACACAGGCAGGACACACAGGACACACAGGGCACACAGGGCACACAGGGTACACAGGACATACAGGACACAGGACACACAGGGTGCACAGGACACACAGGGCACAGGACACACAGGGCACACAGGGTATACAGGACACACAGGGCACCCAGGATACACAGGACACAGTGCACACAGGACACACAGGGGACACAGGACACACAGGGGACACAGGACACACAGTGCACATAGGACACACAGAGTACACAGGACACAGGACTGTTGGGGTAGTGTTAAGCATCCTAAATGTTAATTAATTGGTCCTGCTTGCTGTCTGTTACTTACATTGACTCTGATTGGTTAAATAAAATGCCAAGGACTGAGACTGGGCAAAGACAGAAAAAGTGGGACTTCCTGAGATTAGAATAGGAAGCTTGAGCTTTAGACAGAGAATTAAGACATTCCAGCCAGCAGCAGGAAGAAGACATCCCAGCCAGGAGCAGGAAGAAGGAGGCACATGCCATGGGGTAGATGCAAGAGGATCATTCCACATGGTTTGGAACATCGGCTAGTGTGGAGAATGGCAGTCCAAGGGGACGTATGTATATATGGGGTAATATTTGAGTAATAGACTTAAGAGCTAGCTTAGTTGGGCCAGGATTGCACAACTCAACCCAAGGCTTGTTAAAATCCATGCGGTCTCTGTGTACTCATTTACAATGTCTGGGTAAGAATTAGCCACCAAACTAATTATAATATAAATACTAGTAAATAGTTTAATTAGCCATATTTCTTTCTACATATGGCACCCAACGTAATTTAATTAAATTTTTTTTTTTACACAGGACACAGGACACACAGGGTACACAGGGTACACAGGACACACAGGGCACACAGGGCACACAGGGCACACAGGGCACACAGGACACACAGGATACTGAGGACACACAGGACACACAGGGCAGGCAGAATGCCCAGGAGCCAGAGGCAAGGTTCCAGGCATCCTGTCCTGGCAGTCACTGAGTTTTCCAGACAACCATGGGTGGCGACATGCATGAAGAATGGCTAACCACAGAAGATTTGGTGTCAGACCATAATAGTTTGGTCTCATAGGCATGACCCCCATAGGTCAATTGACACTGTGTGGCTTAGACTCCTACCTTAGATAATGTTGTTAGCATAGACTTCCCAGTACAGTTCTAGGTCCTAGAGAAAAGACATTCTTACTGGAAAGGGTATCCTAAGACTTAGAAGTATTTCCCAAGAGTTGATCAAGGGTCAGAAGTTTCTTTGGAATATTCAGGGTTTGGAAACCTGGGCCATTTAAATGATTCCTTTACTGCAAACGTACCTACAAGCAATGAAGTCCACTAGTATACATATATAAACTCTTTAAAATGTATATTTATGATCATACAAAATAACCATAGCAATTCATTGATTTCTTAAAAAGATGCTACAAGAACCCACATGATTAACTTTAAAATAGGTAAATGAAATACTTTTCTTTTTCATAAATTACTAGAGAAATGAGATAATGACATGGGTGGAGACAGAGGGATTTTTCTTTGTAAAAGTACTTTAGCTTGGAAAAAGGAAGAAAAAGGGACTGGGCTGTTTCTCAAGGACTACTAAAGTAGTACATGTGGCCAAGGACTATCACTCTTTAAAGCAAACAACATTCCTCTCATTACAAGTACAAATACCACATGAAAAAACAAGATTGAAAAAATAAAAATATGATCCAGCACCGGGAATAACTATCATTTTATGGGTGTTACAGGGAATAAATATGTTAAATGACCCATGAAAGCAGTCAGCAAAATCAATGTTGTGCTGAACTACAGAGCTTGTTTTTCAACCTAAACCTTAAATTTAGACGGCAAATTGGTGTCTTAGGGTTTCTATAGCTGCAACGAAACACGACTAAAAAGCAAGATAGGAATAAATGATGAAATCAGCAGGTTTTAATCTCATAAAAGAGTTGTTGAAGTTGGGATGTTAAAAGAAATAAACTCAAAAACAGCAGTGAGACCTGCTGTAGTGGTGCTACCCTTAATCCTAGCTCTCAGGAGGCAGAGGCAGAAGGATCCCTTTGAGTTCAAGACCAGCCTGGTCTTCATAGTGGGATATATGCCAGTCAAGGCTACATAGTGAGACCTTATCTCAAGACAAAAAAACAAAACAAAAAATACAAAAAAAGAGGTGCTTAGTTGGGCATATCCTGCTTGCAGTGGAGTGCATGGAGAGGTGTGCTATGGGTAATGAGGACCAGTATATGAATAAGACAATAGAAGTGGGGTGAATGACAAGCTAACTGAGGAGAGGCATCATCAGGATTTGAAAAGATCATCTCCATGGAGACTGAAACCACAGTAGTAGAGGTAGCATTAGAGAGCATAACAGTGAGCAGAGTTACAGTCATCAGGGACTGAGTGGGAGAAATGTGCAGCTGGAGGAGAGCAACAATGATAGCTTGTCTTAAGGGTAAAATTTAATGGAGGGGAATTATTCATGAGTGACAGTGAGGAGCCCTATGAACGAGTTGCGACCTTCATTGGGACAGAGTTCGCTCTCCTTTTCTATTTTTATGTGAGGCTTTCTTATGTGGTAAAATATCAGATGCCTGAGAGAAGCAGGCAATTTCGAAAGGCTAATGGCATGGAGATGACATTTTAATGAGGCAAAAGACAGTAGTAGCCTGGGTTGTCCATGTTGGTCCCAGTCAGCTTCAGGTAGTCTGTGATACAACACTGTGATGACATCAGTCTCTAGCCACCATGCAATGCGCCTCCGGAGCCACCCCCTCCCCCATTTAGATTACCTCTCATATATTCATTAAAAAGAACAAGGGCATGAATGATATGGAATGCGGTCCCAGATACATCAGGCAAAACCACCCATGTAAGATTAAAAGCGGTGTGTACATTATATGGGCAGGGATGGGGTTGAGGGTGAGCTACTTCAAAATCCGGCACTTCTGCACACTAGGTATTCTAAGATGAGGAAGAAGTAGGAAGCAGCAGGGATAGCAAGGCTTTTCTCATCTTCCCTGAAGGAGGCCATGGAACCTAGGAAGGGTTTTCTGACTTACTCTGAAGCAGGACATGGGACCATCACATGGGAACTGAATACTTGTTACCTGGAGGAAAGGGACACCCTGGCCTCTAAGCCCAAAGACTGGAAAGAGTCTGAACAGGGTTCTGCTAAGCCCTCCCCAGGTTTCACCACTTGACCATACCATTTGCCCTATCATAATTCCCAGAGCCGTTCAGTCCTCAGCAAGCTACAATAACACAACTTCTCCATCATTGTTTCCTTAGGAAGTTTCCCAAATTATGCAGAATTTACCATTTGTATGCTTTTCTCTTATAATCTGTTTATTGTTACAGGATCTCAAGATTATTAGAAAATTCTTTTTGTGATTTTTGAAAATAAAATCTATGACTGTCTATAATGGCATATACCCAAGAAAGTGGCCACACTGAGTGCTTATAGAAGTGAATAATGGGACAATGGTGTCATACCCAGGGATTGTGTATCTTTTGAATCTGAATTACATATAGTATGTACTCCAAACAGTAGTGACAGGGGATACTATAAGGGAATAAAGGGAATGAAGGTTCCTCTGCAGCCTTCTGCTTCTTAAGCAGGCACTAATGAGACACAAGGATACGCCAGTTTCCTCTGAGACAAGTGTTTTCCTCTTGAAAACAAGTGGTGTGATCAGTGGTTGGCAGCACCTGTCAATTTACTTGGAAAGCTGAGGCAGGAGGATCACAGGCACATATGAGTTACAGAGTGAGTTCTACTAAAAACCTTAGCTTTATACACCAAACCAGGACTGTTGAGAGTTAACAAAATTAAAAAGGTTTATTTCAAGTGTATAATTGAAGCTATAAGCTGCTTGTGACTTATTTTTCAAGTGCTGGCCTTCTATGGGTCAATAAACAATAAGCCATCACTGGTCTTTCAGTGGTGAAAACCCAGAAAGTGCTGATAACCAACTGTAAGGCTCAAGAAGAGCCAACGGTAGGAGCTTTCCTATAATCACAAGGCTGACGGATAGAGTGGTAGCAGTAACGACCTAGCTATTCCTTCCCGGACTAACCCTAACGAATTAAAGGTGAGCTGATGACAACAAACACAGTTGTTACTCCTATCCTAAACACGTCTTGAATTCTAGGCCACACAAAGCAACTCTTAGCCAACCACATGCTTAAACCAAGTCATATCAAGATGAAATATTTCTGCTCTGTTTTGGTTTGGAGGGTGCAGCCCTGCTTTCATGCCTAAGGCACACCCTGGAGTGCGACCTCATCAAGGAGCGAACGCCTTGGTAGTCAATGTTTCCTTCCCATTGTGCCCACCCTGTTCTCTTCTCTGTCATTTTACTTCTGTTCTCTTTAAGACTCTGCTTTCTTAGTTCTCCTTCTTCTGTCTCCTTCCCCTGAATCCCAGGGCATTGGCCCCCTCCCCCCCAACTCTATCAGACAATCCCTCAGTTCCTTTCTAAGATGGTATTTAAACTTTATCAACAAGACCGGGAACCAGCAAAGGGGACTGCACCTCTGGTGACAGTAGTTGTGATATTAAGTTTTAAAACCTTTTGTCCTCAGATTGGAGGACAAAGTTATACTACTTTACTACAGGGTGGGAAGGGTTCCATGACATTAGCAAGGCAGAGATGGACTGTGTTCTGATGTGACTAGAAAGGTTGGGCTGCTGGGAAGTCAGGCTGGAGGGTGGATGTGTGACATGACTTCAGTGGAATTGAAACTAGCCCCTCATCTCCACTTCAGGTATGACAAGCAGAACCCAGAACATTTGAAGAACTCAGACAGGACATTGACAGTGCCTGGTAAGTCAAGGGTCTAATGTAACTAGTTAAAGGCTTTTAAAGTGCTCTCCTTATGACCTGCTCCATCATTAAAGCAGTTGTGGTTAACACCATGGTGTGCTGGCAAAAGATAGAAAATGTGTATTATTTTTAGCAAGTTTTAGCACAAATGGTAGATGCTCCCTGGATTCTGCTGGCAGATTTGCCTTTCAGTTCCTGGGAAGTCCAATTTATCTAAATTGTCATTCCTATCAATTTAAATGATGAAATGGACATTTCAGCATCCTCTAGTGCTGATTTGGTGGGTGAATAAAATCCACAGTTGGCATTCAGCTTGGGCCAAACTCTAAGATTCAGGCTGTTTTTCTTTCAAAAATTATCAATTAAAGACAAAGTTGCAGTTCAGCGACTGAGGACACCCCATTTCCTGAGAAAGCACAAGATCAACTTTCCATATGTTATTTTTCAAGCTTCTGGTAACCTGTTCACTGCAGTCCTTAGCATGTCAAGTAGGAGAAACTCTCTTTAGGATGAAGATGCCATAATTTCCACTGGTTGGTGAACATGCCTATAATTTTCATATTCTCTCCAGGTAGAAAACTAAAAACTGAATATAATTTCTTAAATCTAATGTAGTTACAGATAATTTTTTAATGAATACAATTTCTAAAACCTAATGTAGCTGCAGATAGCAATAGTTTCTTTTGTAATAAACTTTCATTAGTATGTGTTTTAAAAATCCTCAAAGGTTGAAAAGGTTTCTTTTTCACATACAAAGTCCTCTACAAAATGGGACTGTCCTTTCACAGTGTGGAAAAGTGAAATTTAGGTTTTTCCTTTATGTACTCAATTGCTCCTGGACAATCATCTAAATAGCCACATTGTTCTAAATGCCATTTCTGTCATACACTATTCTACAGGTGGGTAGGACTTGTGATTCAGTTTCTGTGGTTGTCTATCTTTACCTAAGCAATTCAGAATCTTAGTATCATAAACTTTAAGTGCATTGATGAAGGTCTGGTGAGTTACCTCCCTCCTTTCTCCATATTACTTCTCTATGGGGGTTCTTCAGTTTTGTTTTTCATGGAATTGACATGTCTCATGAAAAGAAAACTGTGAATTTGATTGAAAATGCACTAAATCAGCTAAAGGAAATCTGAAATTTTTATAATAGTCTATCCATAAATGTAAGACTCAATGATATTCTTACGGTTTTCACTAAAATTTTATCATTCTCTGCATAGAGTTCTACAGAAATATTTACCAGTATTTATATTTAATGGGTCAGTAGTGTTAATTCTTAACCTGCCATTATAAATAATCATACATGTCAACATCCAGTTAGACCAGCACCATTTGTTGAAGATGTTATCCTTTTTTTCATTGTACGATTTTGGCTTCTTTGTCAAAAATTAAGTGACCATAGGTGTGTGGGTTCATTTCTGGGTCTTCAATTTGATTCCATTGATCTACTGGTCTGTTTCTATACCAGTACCATGCTGTTTTTATTATTATTGCTCTGTAGTACAGCTTGAAATCTAGGATGGTGATGCCTCCAGATTTTTTTTTATTATTGTACAGGAATGATTTAGCTATTCTTGGTTTTTGTTATTCCATACAAAGTTGAGAATTGCTTTTTCCAGGTCTATAAAGAATTGTGGTGGTATTTTGATAGGAACTGCATTCAATCTGTGTATTGCTTTTGGCAAGATGGCCATTTTTATTATGTTGATCCTACCTATCCATGAGCATAAGAGATCTTTCCATCTTCTGATATCCTCTTCAATTTCTTTCTTCAAGGACTTGAAGTTCTTGTCATACAGGTCTTTCACTTGCTTGGTTAGAGTTACCCCCAGGTATTTTATATTGTTTGTGGCTATTGTGGAAGGACAAAAGAGGAATCCCTAATGGCTGAGAGACACTTGAAGAAATGCTCAGCATCCTTAATCATCAGAGAAATGCAACTCAAGATGACTCTGAGATTCTATCTCACACCTGTCAGAATGGCTAAGATCAAAAAGTCAAATGACAGCACATGCTGGTGAGGTTGTGGAGAAAGGGGAACACTCCTTCATTGCTGGTGGGAGTGCAAGCTTATACAACCACTATGGAAATCAGTCTGGCGATATCTTAGAAAACTTGCAATAGCTCTACCTCAAGAGCCAGCCATACCACTTCTGGATATACATCCAAATGATTCCTCACCAAACCACAAGGACGTTTCCTCATCTATGTTCATAGCAGCCTTATTTGTAATAGCTAGAAACTGGAAACAACCCAGATGTCCCTCAACCGAGGAATGGATAAAAAAACTGGTACATCTACATAATGGAATACTACTCAGCCATCAGAAACAGCGAAATCATGCGATTTTCAGCCAAATGGATGGAACTAGAGAAGCTCCTTCTGAGTGAGCTAACCCAGACTCAGAAGGATACACATGGTATCTATTCACTTATAATCAGATTTTAGCCATATAGTACAGGATAATTATACTACAACCAATGTACCAAAGGGAACAAGAACATAGACTTTGTTACCTGTCAATGAGACACTTTGCCCTAGTGGTGCTGCCTTATAGGCTCCCAGTGTATGAGGAGGCTCTTGGCTCTCATATGACTGATGAACTGGGGTGGGGGACTGATATGTAGGGACACTCCACTCCGGAGGAGTGGGATGGAAGGGATAGGGGGTACAGGGTGAGAGGGCAGGACTGAGAGGGGTGGAAAGAGGGTACTGTGATGGAGATGTAACCTGAATAAACAAACATAAAAATAATCACATAGACACCTGATGGATCTTAATGAGTCTTAGCCTGGATTGTGCAATCTTGGCCCAACTAAGCTAGTTTATAATTCTATTCCCCAAATATGACCCCAATATATACATACATACATCCCCTGGGGCTATTATTCTACATGTTATGTGATGTTCCAGGCCATGTGACATGATGTTCTTCCATCTCTAACCCACTGCATATATTCTCCTTCCTCATGCCTGGCTTCTTCTTCCCATGATCCTTTCTGTTCCTCCAGAGTCCACCAACCTTTCCCCTGCCTACGTCTCTCTTTGCCCAATCACAGGCCTCAGCATTTTATTAAAGCCAATCAGAGACAATGATTAGCAAGCAAAATAAGAGACAGGAAGCAGGCCTCTGGGTGCAATTAATTAGCATTTAGAATACATAACAGATCGCTGCATCAGAGTCCTTACACTTTGACCAGACTTATTATCTCATGATCTTCTGTTACAAATACTGCAGTTTTTGTAATGTCTATAAGGATGTACAGAAATATATTTGAATTTTGGTACTGATCTTACAGTTGGCTGCATTTTATTTTACAAATGACAAATTCTTTTGATTATATAGACAACTATGTACAACATAATATAACCTTAATAAAGGACTAATCTTTTCCAAATATCATGGGATTGTTTTTTATTCATTTTGTGTGTATGTGTGCATGCTTGAGTATCTGTATGTGCATCACATGCATGTAGTGCCCAGGATGATCAGAAGAGGGAGTTGGATTCCCTGGAGTTAGAGCTACAGCTGTTGGTGTTGGGAACTATTCCCAAGTCCACTGGAAGAGAAGAAAGTTCTTTTCATTGCTGAGTCATCTCTTCAATATAAATACTATTTTTATTTTCTTTCTTGTCATATTTCACTCAGTCCAAACTTTAGAACAATGTTGAGAAGCAGCAATAAAAGGTTTTGCAATTTTGTCTTGATTTTGAAGGCAATGTTTTAAATGTCTTTCTATTGTGAATAATACTTTCCAGGGCTAAGGAGAAGGCTCATTGGATAAAGCATATACTACTTGTACATGAAGACCTGAGTTGGGTGTGGCCCACCTGGAACCCCAGCCCTGGGAGTAGGGGATGGAGGCTGGAGGGTCCTTTGGTTACTTTGGATAGTTTGTCAGTATCTTTTCAAAAAACCTTTTGTATGATGCATTCTACCTCTTACATTTCTACTCTGACCTTTCTCACCAACATTTGATTTTGGGTTTGGATTGTCCTTATTTTTTCTGTCTTCAGGTGCATCATTAGGTTATTGGAGATCTGTTTTGTTTGCTTGTTTGAAATCAGCACTTATAGTCATAAATTTTCCATGTAAAATTGCTTAGCTACATCCCAAAGATTCTGATAAACTGTGATATCATTTTCATTTGATTATAGGACCTTTTATATTTCCTATGGTGTCACCAATGACTGTCAAGTCAAGGGTGTAGTCCAGTCTCCCAAATATCTGTAGACTCTGTTGTTAAGTATTGGCAAATTCTCATTTATTTTTAGTTTACTCCATCAAGACATGGGAAGATACATAGAATTATTTTCTCTTGTGCTTATTATGGCTTTGTGTCAGAAAATATGATTCATTTTAGAGAAGGTTCACTGGCTGAGAATGCATATTCTGTATTCTTTGAATTGAATAGTCCACAGGTATCTTTCAAATCCACTGATCACCAGTGTAGTTTATCTCTGAATTTTATTGGCTGACTTATACTATCTACAAGTATATGATATATATATATATATAATATATATTTTTTTTCACAGAACCATCTGCCTGCTCATGTCATTTGGTGTTTTATGAAATTAGGACCCTATCTTAGGATTTCCATTGCTGTGAAGAGATACCATGACCAATGGTTTCTTATGAAAGAAACCATTTAATTGGGGCTGGTTTGCAGTTTCAGAGGTTCAGACCATTATCATCATGGCAGGATGTATGGCAGCATGCAGGCAGATATGGTGCTAGAGGAGCTGAGAATTCTACCTCTTGATCCAAAGGCAGCCAGGAGGAGATTGGCTTCCACAGGTAGCCAGAAAGAGACTATCATTCCATACTGGGTGGAGCATGAGCACAGGAAACCTCAAAGTCCCCCCTAAAGTGACACACTTCCTCTAACATGGCCACACCTACTCCAACAAGGCCACACCTCCTAATTGTGCCATTCCCTGTGGGCCAAACATTCGAACAGAGGAGTCTATGTGGGACAAAGCTAATCAAACCATTACAGACTCCTAACATTCAGTATATACATTTACAATAGTTTAATCTTTAGGATGAAATGTACTGTTGGTAATACTAAGTATCCTTTTCTAGTTTCTGTTTAAAATCTGCTCATTTTGGAATATGTATGCCAGATTGTTTCCAGTTTCCATTTGATAGGTTGATTTTTGTCATCTGACTCCATGGGCATCTTTGACAATGAGGTATGTTTCTTGTAGACAACAGATAATTAAATCTTTTAATTTCAGGCATCCAGTCAGCATCTTTTAAATAGTGGAGTGAAACCATTTGCATTTCTGGGTATTACTGAGAGCATTCTAATTTCTGTACTATTAGTTTCTTTTGAGTGTACTTCTTCCTCTATTAGTATTAGGGATTTGTTGGTTTACTGTGTAGGACGTGATCTATTCCTCTCATGTAATGTTTTTTACTGTGCCCTCATGATCGAGACTGTCATTGTTCTTCCTTTGTAGAATATCACTTAGAATATTTTATGTAGTTCTGGCTTGGCTGTCATGATTGTCTTAATTTGTGCTTGTCTTGAAATGTTTACTTCTTCCTTTTAAAAGATATTTTTCTGGATAAACATTTTTGATTGGGCAGTTTACTTTCAGAAATTGACACGTCATAATTTTGTGGCTGCAGATGAGACCCTTTGTGAGTTGGCATCTTCCTCTTACACTTTTTATAGTTTTTATACTGTTTCTCTGTGTTTTTACATTTTTGAAATATAATGGAAAGGTTCTTTTCTTGTTATGTCTATTTAGGATTATAAATGCCTCTTTTGTTCACATTATCTTCTAGATTTGGGGAATTTCATGCTATAATTTCAGTGAACAGACTGTCCATATGCTTAAATATTTATCTCCTTCCATTTCATGGGTTCTTATGTTTGGTCCTTTGACTATCTTGGTGTTTGGGTATTGTTTTTTCTTAACACATACACACACACACATCAGTGTATTATTCCCTTGACTTTGTCCTCTATCCCTAATATACTTTTCTGTTTGCCTGTTCTTGCCTTCTTGATCTTCTCCATTATATTATACTTGAATGATTTCTACTATTTCTATTTGTCTTTTTTTCCAGAACCTCTATTTCCTCACTGAGTTCATTCTCTACGTTGCTCACCTTTTCTTCCACTTTTTAATCTAGGTGCCAAATTGATTTTTAACTTTCTTCACTCATCTTCTTGAGTCAGTGTGGTGTCCTTGTTCCTTTAAAAGGTAGGATCCTGAAATAATTTTTCTGGTATTTTAGCTGTCTCATTAACGATCTTTGTCTTTACAGAGATGTTCCAGAAGAACGTCACAGTGGCTTGCTTTCTGGGTTGTTTTATGCTTACCTTTTATTGCTGTGAGAAATGCTGTCACTACAAGCAACTAGAGGGGATGCTTACTACAGCTTACAGAACCCTATGAAGAGAAGAGAAGTCAGGGCAAGAACTTCTGGCATGAACCTGGATGAACAGAGACCATGGAGGAAAGGTGCTTACTGGCTTTCTTTTTTTTTTTTTTTTTGGTTTTTCGAGACAGGGTTTCTCTGTTTAACAGCTCTGGCTGTCCTGGACTCGCTTTGTAGACCAGGCTGGCCTCGAACTCGCAAAGATCCGCCTGCCTCTGCCTCCCAAGTGCTGGGATTAAAGGCGTGCGCCACCACCGCCCGGCGCTTACTGGCTTTCTTAGCCTGTTTTTTTTTTTTTTTTTTTAATGCAACTCAGGAGCTCCTATACAGTGGTGGGACTGCCCACACTGGGACGGGTCTGTACGGAGATAGATTAATATAAATTAGATTTAGTAAATATCTAGGTTTCTGATACAGTCTCTTAATCCGGGGCATAAAGATCAACTTGGCTGTGAGCAATTAGCTTATCAGCTTATGGATGAAGAAGTCACGTGAAACGAGGGGAGTCTCTACGGACTGAAAAACAAGGTTGAAGCCAGGTGAAACAAGGAAAGACTTTATGACCTGGCATTGTTTTCAACTGCTAAGTGGGCAGAGCCCAAATTAAGCTGAAGCAGGTGGAACAAGGAGCGATCCTATTTAATGACAAGTGGATGAGCCCGGGAGGGGTTATGCTAGGGGGCTCCATGCTAGAGAGCCTATGCTAGCGAGTTCTGATGCTAGCGAGCCCTCACACTAGGAAGGACGAGTAGTTTGTATCCCCTGCTGAAGAAAGTGCTGGTGAACTGATGGCCGGATTTCCCTGAGGCAGAAAGAAGGTTGGTGAGCAAAAAAAGCCTCAGCAAGACAGCAAAAGGCCAAGGACTAAACCCTGTGGCTCATCTTTTGTCTAGAGGGGTTTGATCTGTCCGAACTGTGGTCAGCTTTAAGGACTGAGGCAGAGCAGCAGAGTTGCTGATATGAAGGAAATAAGTTGGCCTACAGACGGCTGGGGTCTCCCAGAGAGAAGAAAGCCTCAAGCCTTATTTAAGGTGAGAGTTCAATAGCTAATTTACCCTGACGAACCTGCGTCTGAGATATTCCAGAATAAAGATTGCTAAGTGCATTAAAGGGTCTACCCCAGAGACTGGTTTCCTGGCGACTGAGGACCTGCCCCAGAGACTGTATCCTTCTAAAAGGTTATGAAAATAGTTATAATAGTTATCAATAGGTTTAGTGGTTAGGTCTTAGGGGTTGTAGGCATTCATAGGGGTTGTAGGAATGTATAGGAATAGTAAGTGTATTTGTTATAAGTGAATATAGTTATTATTAAATGTTTAATAATTAAAAAGTACGGTTTCATGGGTCCGCCCACATCAATGATCAAGAAAATGCCCCATAGACTAGCCTACAGGCCAATCTGATGGAGGCTTTTTTTTTAAGAGTTGCCTCTTTCTTGATGACTTGTTTTGTCAAGCTGACAAACCATCACAAATGTGTAATCTGTCCCCACACAACTATTTTCTGGGAGTCTTCCTAGACAGCTGTAGTGCCACTGTTATGTATGAGACACCGATTTGCACTTGTCATGTCTCTTCTACTCAGATCCTGATTCTTATCAATGCCCCAGTTATTTGAGAATTTTTGTGCACAGTTGAGACTGTGCCAAGTTCAGCACATTTTTTCATGCTCTTGTGTTATGCTCACCTAGACAGTGGGAGGGCAGTACCTCCCATCTAATCTTTAGACTCTTGTACTATACTTTATGACAGTCTCCATAACTAGCAGGGCCTCATTTGTATTTCTGCTCATGGCATGTCTACATCTGGTTGTGTCTCTCTAGCCTGCTGGGTAGTTTTTTTAATTCTACTACTTTCTAGTATCTTCTCTATGACCTTATCTTTATTTTTAGTAAAATAAAACCAGAGGGTATATTTCTTTGGTTTAGATTTCTCTATGACATTTGTCCTTTTATAGTTTTATATTAGCTCTTCATCAATTTCTATTTTTTTGGGAGGGGAAATGTAGACTGTATTGTTCTTATTACCTCCTTAAACCAGTGTTTATATTATCTGTAATTGGTAGATATATGCTTAGTGCTCTAGCATAAATACTACTTCCCAAATTTTCATGACAAAAGCAACTTAGCATAGCATACACCACGTTTTTACCTTTCCTCAAAATGAACCCTACATCCTGCACCTTCTCAGATCCCTGTCCACCAGACCTTTCTATAAGCTTAAAAATATAATGAAAATACAATATAAAATTTTCAAACTATAATTTACCAAAGGTATAATTGCCTTACTGGCATGAAAGGAAAAATGGCCTTAATTTCAGATTACAATGTTAGACTGCAGGTGGCTACAGAGATTACACAAACTTGATAGCAGCTTAAAAGTTTTTTTTTTTTTTTTTTTTTTGTAGAGGTATAGGTTATTTTCATGGTTTGGCATTAAAAAGCAGGTAACAGGTTTAAAACACTGTAAATAAATTAAAGGTGACAGCT
Organism: Lophiomys imhausi; assembly: GCA_907164525.1. Lineage (NCBI taxonomy): Eukaryota > Metazoa > Chordata > Mammalia > Rodentia > Muridae > Lophiomys > Lophiomys imhausi. Next base: position 3,181,035 of record CAJQZJ010005154.1, on the reverse strand, counting down.
GTTCAACCTGGTTTTACAAACCTCCAAGAGTTGAAAAAACTTAGAGCTAAGGTAAAATAATGCATGGTGTTAGCCCATGCCTTTACCTCCAGTAGAGACAGGAGGATCACTATAGAGTTAGTTGTCTTATAAATTCTAGAGTTACAAGAAACAGGGTGGTGATGGTGCACACCCTTAGTCCCATCATTGGGGAAGAATACACCCTTAATCCCAACACACTAGAGACAGAAACAGGCAGATCTCAGAGCTCAAAGTCAGCCTGATACAAAACAAGCTCTAAACAGAGAAAAACTTTGATCCAGGGGTGGAGTAGCACATCTTTAATCCCATTAGTTGGGAACCACATGTCTTTGATCCCAAAACTTAGAATGCAGAGACAGGCACATAGGATTTGGAAAGATTTAAGTTTAAAAGCTACTTACAAAAGGCAGGCTGCAATTCAAACATATTGTCCTTTGAGATCTCAAAATATATACACTAAAGGTTTGTTTAGCTCCAAAATATCAAAATAATTTCTTCTTTAATCTGGATTGAAAGGTAATACTTTATATATTGTCAAAAAACCAAATTTGCTCCAGGAAAAATATTACCTGACCCCCCCCCCCAAAAAAAAGGTAATTGTCCCAGAGTTAGGATTAGGGCAGGGCTCTGTTCTTATCTTTCAGGAGATTTAAAGCATCCATTCAAGGAATCCAGGGACAACTGGACAACGGAAACCTCAGCAGAAAACAGATCAGACACCAAAGACGACGAGTGGCCCAGATGATCCAGCCTTGCAGACTTATTCAATAGCAGTTTCCTCAAAGTCCACAACCACAGCAACTCAAAATCGCTAAGACCGTTCAGCTCCACAGACTACTCCAGCCAGATCTTCAGTAAAGCTCTGAAGATCAGCTTCTGTCTATGAACTTCTTAGGACATCTAAATAGCTGAGCACAAAAGGACTGAACATCAAATGATTCTATTAACATTTTTAACCATTTTTCCATTCTTATTTGGGCCCCAAACAGGTTTACTATGTCCCAAATCAGCAGGAAGTCATTTTAAGAGAACAACGTCCCGTCCCATCCCCAGAAGGTGGGGAGGGTGTTCCCCCCTTTGGTTATTTGATAGATAATAGAAAATTTTGTTATTTAGGGGAAAAGACTACAAGCTGTTAAATGGTCTTGTTAAATGGGTTTTGGAGGTTAGACCCAGGGACTTCTCTCTTTTTCTTTTCTGTATCCTTCTTTCTCTCCTATGTAGGAGTGAACAGACTTGAGAAAAATGGGACAGAGACATAGTATAGGAAAGATCAAGAAAAAAGGACAGATTATTGAATATGACCTTATACCTTTGTATACTGATACAAAATTAATATATTTGGCTAAATTGGTATTGATCATTGTATATTAATGCAAAATTAAGATTGTATAGGGCTACATCGGTATTGATCTTTGTATATTGATACAAAATTAAGATTATATTTGGCCACAATGGTATTGACCCTTGTATATTGATGTAAAATTAAGATTGTGTTGGGCTACATCAGTATTGATCTTTGTATATTGATATAAAATTAAGATTATATTTGGCCACATTGGTATTGATCTTTGTATATTGATACAAAATTAAGGGTAACGCTTCTTAAAGGTACTGTTCCTAGTAATGCTTAAAAATGAAATGTAAAGTTTTGGCCTCTTGCTACCAACAGTCATAAACTGTTTAGGATAATTAAGAAATGGAAACTAATAGTCATGAAAACGTGTCATTTTGTTAGTTACTATGACAGTCTATCACAGTTGTTTTCTAAGCTACTCAGAAATCAAGTTGCTAAGAGACAAGCAATATTTGCTTATCTAAATATAAGAGATAGATAGGGCATCTTCAAAAACCTCAAGAGATCTGCAGAATATGGCATTCAAAGATGTTTTAAGATTTTTTGATATCGAGACATGTCAGCTCCTGACAGCACCCCCTATTCTACTCCAAGTAGAAGATGAGCATCGAAGAATCTCCAGTGGGAGATGATTGAATTGGTGGTAAGCCTTTCTCTTGGCAAGAAAAACCCCTTGCTTCAACTGTAGACAGACTGGTGTCCAAAAAGGACAAAACTTGGAAGCAGATAAGTCGACAGCCTAGCTCTGCCAAGACAGGATAGGTAAGTCCTCAGAATTCCTGCTCTACAATCAATGTCTGTCAGAGAAATGGGGCCAAACGGCTGAAGATTGATGCTGTAATGTATGGAGAGAAAATGGGAAATGTCCAGGCAGCCACTGGTATGTCATTTCTTAGTTTTGGAAGCTGCAGGCCCTGAACTTCCTATATAATCAGATATATTTATCCCTCGCAGGTCTCTGAGGTGGTTGAAGAATAGATAGCTAGAGTCTCATAGTTAAATTTTGAGTTGTTTAGGAATCAAGAGGGTGTTCTGGATCTAAGAAGATATTTTTTAAATTGTGAGGCAAGTTAGTATGAAAGCTGAGTTAGATATAGAACTTTAAACTCATGGAGATGGTTAGATAGTAGAATGTTAAAGTCAGGTGCCAAATACATATGGTCTGGACATTGAGAATGTATGCTAAGCCATGTAACTCTTATAATTGTGGACTATTTATTTCTGTTGTTTTGTATTGTATTTATAGTTATAAAAAAAAGAACCATTTTTTGGACTGAAAGGGGGAGCTGTTGGAGGGGAAAAAGAAATACCTTAAACTAAAAAAAAAAAAAAAAGGGAAGAGGATGGGGGGTTGAGAGGGAGGAGGGTGAAAGGGTGGGACTGGAGGGGGGAGTAGGGAGGGGATTGTGATTGAGATGTAACTTGAAGAAATAAAAAATAAATTATTAAAAAAAAAAAGAAAACTGGGAATAGTTCTACTTTAAGACCCAGCCATACCGCTCCTGGGCATATACCCAAAAAGATTTGAAATGAAACTACAAGGACATTGCCTCAACAATGTTCATAGCAGCTTTATTTGTAATAGCCAGAAACTGGAAACTTAAGAATGGATTAAAAAACAAAACAAAACAAAACCGTGGTACATTTATACAATAGAATACTACACAACTATCAGAAATAAGGAAATCATGCAATTCGAAACCAAATGGATGGATCTGGAAAAGCTCATCCTAAATGAGCTTTGAGTTGTTTAGGAATTAAGAGGGTGTTCTGGATCTAGGAAGATATTTTTCAAATTTGTGATGCAAGTTAGGATGGAAGCGGAGTTGGATATAGAACGTTGAACTCATGGAAATGGTTGCATAGTAGAATGTTAAAGTCAGTTGCCAAATATGTATGAACTGGATATTGGGAATGTATGCTAAGCCTTATAAGTCTCATAATTGTGGCCTAATTATTTCTGTTGTTTTGTATTGTATTTGTTGTTTTAAGAGAAAGAGCCATTGAGGGGAAAAAGACATACCTTCAACTTAAAAAAAAAAAGGAAGTGGATGGGGGGAGTTGAGGGGGAAGAGGATGGGAGGGGGGAAGTAGGGAGGGGATTGTGATTGAGATGTAACTTGAAGAAAAAAAAAAACCTAACTCAGGAGGATAAAAACAAAACAAAACCCAACAACTCTATAATCTGAAAGAAGAGACTGAGGAAGACACCAGGAAATCAATTAAATTGATTGTAATCTGTTACAATACTAACCAAAATCCCAACAACAAAAATAATCTGAAAACTCATACAGAACTACAAAAGATATGATAGCCAAAGCAATCTGAGCAAAAATAACAATGCTGGAGGTACCATTCCAGACCTCAAAATGGGCCAGAATAATAAAAATTGCATCATATTGATTTAAAATTACATGTAGACCAATGGAACAAAATCATAGACTCTTAATATGAGTAACCATAACCACTGAATACTTGAAAAGATGCCAAAAACATACATGGAGGAAAGATAGCATCTTCAACATATGGTACTGGGAAAAGTAAATGCTAACAAGCAGAAGAATGAAGTTAGATCATTATCTATAAGCCTGCACAAAAATTAACTTGAAGTGTATCAAAGACCTAAATATGAAACCCAAAAATTCTAGAAGAAAATACAGGCAGTACCCTACAGGATCTAGGTATAAAGAAAGGATTTTCTGAATAGGACTCCATTTGCCCAAGAATCAAAGTCAATAATTTAAAAATTGGCTGTGGATTTAAACAAAAGGTTTTCAAAAGAAATAAAAATAGCTAAGAAAATACCTTTCAAAATGTTCATTATCTTTAGGATTAGGAAAATACAAATTAAAACAACTTTGAAACTTCATTTCACCCTAGTCAGAATGACTTAGATCAAGAAAACCAACACATGTTGAGGGGGATGAGGGAAACCAGAGCCTTTATTCACTGTCAGTGGCATTGCAAACTGGTGTAGCCACTATGGAAAACATTTTGGAGACTTCTCAAAAAGCTAAAATTAAACTACCATGATTCAGCTATACCACTTATTGGCATATGATCAAAGGACTTGAGGGCCTACTCTACAAATACTTGCTCAGCCACATTCACAACCATCTTGGCATGTGATATCCCTAAAGGTGCAAAAGTGGCATATATGTCTTCACAGTAACAGAGAACTATCTAGTTGGACATAACCTCCCCACCCCCACCGTAGCAGGAATACAGACCAGCATAATTTCTAAGTGCATTCTAAATATGTATACAGAGAAATGTAGATACCACTCCTCATCAAAGAAACTTGTTTTTGAAGCAGAAGGAGACAATTCTGAAGGTCACAGATAGTCAAACTACAGAAAACTGACCATGGGATGCCCAACTCCAACGAATACATCTACAATTTTATTCTTGTGCCCAAGGGTTGGGAATAATCATGGCAGAGGGTTTGGAAAGACTGTAAGAGCCAGAGGAGCAGGAAGTCTGTTGGGAAACTGTTCTCTCAGGCTATGACAGGGAAGCTACACCCATAAAATCTCACCAATGTACCTGCCTAAACAAGGCCTGAATAATTCCAAAACCAGTTGATAGTCTAACACAGATGGGGTAAATCTCACAGGGCTCCATCCCCAGATGAAGACTACAAGCAATTAACTGTTGAGAAAAGAGCCCCAATTGATTATTCAATACTAAGTGGTTGACCATGGACACATATACATGCAGGCACCACTGAAAGCACCTGGCAGGTTGTATTTGTATCTTGTATTCACTCATACGTACAAGTGATGACAATGGTAAAGAGGAGGTCCTGCATTTAGGGGGGCTGTGGACACGGGAGCCTAAGAGGGAGGAGGAATGGAACATTTTGATTAAATAAAAAGGCAAAAAAGTAATCTTGGTTTCAGTCACACACAAAAAATAACTGCCTCAGACACACCAGTTCATTTCAAACATACATGCTTTAACAAAAACTGTTTACTTATCTTTCCCCACTTTTTTTTTTTTTTGCAATCTATGGCTGTGATCTCTCTTTAAAGTAATTCCAGACTTCCCTTTACTTTTTTTTCAACAAGAATCATTCCTTTGCTAGCAGTACCTTTTTTTGGGAGAAAAGTTCACACACTATAAAATGTGTCTTTCAGCTGTGTGTACCACGAAGTGTACAATTTAGTGGGTTTTTTAAAAATACAAGGCCTTAAAAACTATCACTAATTGAAGAATGTTTCTATTATATCTAAAAGATACCCAGGTAACCACTAATTTACTATCAATGTCTTTTCTAGAAATTTTGTGTGTATAATATATGGCCTCTATGTTGCAGTGTGCATCAGCATTATATATATGTACATTATATGTATATATACATATATACATGTGTATGTAATATATAAATAAGCTATACATAACACACGTATTAATAGTATAGCATTGTATACACATTTTCTCTATCAGCTGATGGACATTTGCTTTCTATTTTGGTGGCTACTATAAATACATATTCAAGTGTCTATGGGAATTATGGTTGGTCCTCTTAAGTAGTCACAAGGAGGACTTAATTCTATGGTAGTTGTCTAAGTTAAGAAGCTGTCAAAAGATTTCCACAGCAGCTGCACCATTTAGATAATCAATGATGTATGAGTCCTGATTTTTTTCATACTAGTTCAGTTTCCCTCTTCTTGGGTAACAACCATCGTCTAAGTGTGTAGTATTATCCTTCATGTTTTCACATCCATTTGCTAATGGTTAATGATGCTGTGTGTCTTTTCAACATGCTTTGGCCATTTGTAATTCTCTGAAGGAATGCCTATCCTTGGCTTGCTTTAAAATTATGTTTTTATTGATGACTTTTGAGAGTTCTGCACATATTCTGAATATTAAATCCTTATCAGATAAATGATTTGTGAATATTTTCTCACATTCTATAGGTTTTTATTTTAATAGTCTTTTAATACACAATGATGACTTTAGATTTACCTGGGAGGAATTTGTAACTTAATCCGTTTTTTTTACTTTATTTTGTTTTTGGTGTCAATTAAGACTGTAGCCTCATCTGAGGGTATGGATATTTACATTTAAGTACTGCATAGTTTTAGTATTTACATTTAGGTCTTTCATCAATTTTGAGCTAATGTTTATGTAAGGTGTGAGGAGAGGTATTGTATTAGTGCATTTATGATGTTATAAACACAATGCCCAAGACCAAGTAGTTCAAAAATAGAAATTTACTTCTCATGGTTCTGGAGGCACAAATGTAAGATGTCAGAAGGATTGGTATCTCTTTTTAAGTGATGCTGTCTTTTAAAGAAATGGCTGCTTTGACTTCAAATCATGAAAGGCACTGTAGGGCAGAAAGAAATCCCAGTTCAAGCTTTTTGAGAAAGGTCCCCCACTGATGAAAGCACAGGCCTTTTTGACTGGATCACCTTCCCTAACCCATAACTCAACGTAACTACTAGGATTAAGTTTTACCATGAATTTGGAGGACTCTAAAGTTTTCCTTTATGTTGATGTCCACCTGTCTTAAGACTGTCTGTTGAAGAGACAGTTCTTTTGCTTACTCAGGGATTTGGGCATTCCAAGGATGCATTTCTGAATTCCCATTGGTGCATGTCCATTTCCCTCACATTTAAGAGCATTTTTACTATTCACATAACTGTTTATTACGTCCCTCTTCAACATCAGGAGCTATCTTCATTTTAGTATTCTAAACCCAACATTAGGCAGACTCTTAAAGCTTGTTCACCACACAAATGAAAGTAACCAGGGTAAGAATAGAATCCATAAAAATGGTGATTGGTCCTTTTAACTATAGAGTACTTCACCTTCTGAGGTGGCTCTGAATTCTGCATCCCTTTTCTACTGGCAATATAACTATTGATTCTAACACCTACTGAGCATAGGAATTGGTACCCTAAAGTAGAGTGGGTAAATCATGAACCCAAACAGTTGTAACTGAAAGCAGTAAGTGTACCTGGGCACATGCCTCAAATCCCAGTGTTCATGAGACAAAGCAGGGATGTAAGTTTAAAGCCAGTATGGACCACATAAGTTCCAGGATACCTGTCTCACAACAAAGTAGTAACTATATGTGACCTTACAGCAGCCACTGTCCTTGGTTATGGCCACCTGTAGGAGTCAGAGGAGTAGAAACCTTTGGCCAGATGCCCAATTAAAATCATCAGCTGAAAATTTTCTTAAAGGAAATTAATACTTTTTAGTTCAATGCCCAAAGGTTTTTTTGAAGGGAAAAAAGAACTTGAATTATATTACTAATATGGTTTGGAGTTTATTTTCTCCGAAAGACCAACCTAGTCTATGAAAATAAATCTCTGAGGCCTACAATTAATTGTATGTATTCATGTGACTGGGAGTAAATGACATAAGCTCTCTCATCTCTCACTTTGGCCTTTCATCCTGCTAACTGGTTTCTTTTGCCAAAGACAGATTACTTCAAAGACTATTTAAAACAACAAATCATTATTTTGTTAAAGGCTAATTTTCTTAGTTATTTGCAAAGCAAATAGCCTGTAAATCTCACTGCTATAAGGTTTACATTTCATAATGGGAAGAATTAGGTTAATACTATTTTAAAGTCTTTTGTAACAGATACTTAATACCTTTACTGTCAGGGGGAAAGAATGGTGTAATGTTTTCAAATGCTCTGAAGCTGCCAGTCTTGTTCTAGTACTCAAATCTTAAGAATAATATCCATCATATCACCAGAAAGTATTAGTCTTCAAAGAAAATAAAGAAAAACATAATTTCATTGTTCCTGATAGCTGAATAATATTCCATTGTATAGATGTACCACAGTTTTTTGACCCATTCTTCGGTTGAGGGAGATCTGGGTTGTTTCCAGTTTCTAGCTATTACAAATAAGGCTGCTATAAACATAGATGAGGAAACTTCCTTATGATTCCGTGAAGAGGCATTTGGGTGTATACCCAGAAGTGGTATGGCTGGGTCCTGAGGCAGAGCTATTCCAAGTTTTTTAAGATATCGCCAGACTGACCTCCATAGTGGTTGCACAAGCCTGCATTCCCACCAGCAATGGAGTAGGGTTCCCCTTTCTCCACACCCTCGCCAGCATGTGCTGTCATTTGAGTTTTTGATCTTAGCCATTCTGACAGGTGTGAGATGGAATCTCAGAGTCGTCTTGAGTTGCATTTCTCTGATGATTAAGGATGTTGAGCATTTCTTCAAGTGTTTCTCAGCCATTAGGGATTCCTCCTTTGTGAATTCTCTATTAGCTCTGTTCCCCATTTTTTGATTGGATTAAAAACAAAAAAAAATCACAAAAAAAAGAGTGCCAAGATCTTCTCCAACCACAATTACTTTTAATCTATGAAATAGTTTCCTTACATATTAAGTAGATTTTAGGAGTGACATTTACTATTGATGTGGTCTGTTTAATGACTGCAGTCAGAAAGGAAATTGGGCTTGTTATTTTTTCAGAAATTGTAAAAAGTACCATCATTAAGAAAAGGAGGAAAAAGATTTGTAGCCATCTTTCTGGGGCATGTAAGGTGAGAGTGAAGTCTCAGAGTTGGAAAACCTGTGGATATTGTTGGAGGAGCCTGAGATGCTGTCTAGTAAGCGGGTAATCCCTCTTCCTCGAACACTGCTGTTGGGGCCCGAAATTTTCACCCCAGATGGGTAATAACCTAGGGTATTGAAAAGATAGTAAAATAGACATAGCAATTTTACATCTGTATTATCAGGAGGCACTGCAGTTAACTTCATATTACTGTAGGACTCTCACTAAGCCATGATTAAAAAGGTCATAAGCAGAAGGCAGGCGGGTGAAGAAAAATGTCTCCTTTTGTTTTTAGGGCAAGAAACCCCAACTGAGGTTCTTTAAGAAACATTGGAACTTCATGTAACTAGCTTTTGAAATTTCTCATCTCCCAAAAAGACATCATATATCACATGGAAACTATCAAACTGTAGATACAAACTACAAGAAAACCAGCATTTCTTACAAATATCCTGCACAAAAGTCTGAGGAATGTTACATTCCACTAGCGACAAAAATATATAAATTCAAACTGTCTTAACTAATTTCAAACAAAACACTGAATTCAACAAGCTTCTTATATCCTCATGGCCACCCAGAAGCCCCCTGGGATCTTTCTAAGGTTTAAGGCATAAACCTCATTTTTACAAAACTAAAGGTTCTTACCAGCAGATGTGTTTGATCTTTGTTCCTGATTATAAGAGTTGAAATGACAGAATCCTGGACTCTCAACTCTTAGCTTCTGTAAAGCAACAGGAAAATGAAATGAAAAGTGTTTACTTTTTATCAATTATTAAATGGCCTACTTTAATTCCAAATTACTAAAAATGCAATGTTTAACCATGTTTTCTGTAAGAAAGGAGGATGAGGTGGACTGTGAAGACTTCATAGTCACAGGTTTAGGAGTTTGTTTGTTTTAAAAAAGATTCAACTATGGTGTATTTATTTTTATAAGAGTGATTACAAAACAGGCCTGCCAAAAATGGGTAAAGGTGTTTGTGCCATGCCTGACAACCTGCATTCAATCCCTAAACCCACATGGCAGAGGAGAGGACCAACTCCTGCAAGTGTTCTGACCTCTACAAGTTCTCTACTGAACATGTGGGCATGCATGCCTACACACACACACACACACACACACACACACACACACACACACACACA
>CAJQZJ010005154.1:3126455-3170970 GCA_907164525.1 Lophiomys imhausi | reverse complement strand
ACACACACACACACACACACACACACACACACACACACACACACACAGAGAGAGAGAGAGAGAGAGAGAATGCAAAAAAGAATGACTCAGAATAGAGACCGTCAAAGATTCAAGAAAGTAAAATCACTGCAGCCATGTCTTTGGTGAAATAATGAACTGTAATACATACATTTTGATAGGAACAGAGAACATTTGTTCATTAACACCAGTAAAAGCAGAGAATAAAGTAGAAGCCAATGAAATGGGTGAGGTGGTAGGAATATAGGAAATCTTTCTGTTTTCCTGGTGAAGTAGAAGCACCAGTACTGGCTATAGCAAGGGTGGGGGCAAAGGTGACAGAAATTAGCCTAGAAAAATGAAGACTGCTAGACACCATCAATGAGTTCATGAAGCTGACCATAAAAGAAGTTTAGTAAGATTAGTCATTATGGTGGGTAGGGAAGTTTCTTACCTTCCCTTTCATCTGTCTCTTTTCTCTCTCTCTCTTCCCCTAACCCCTCTCTCTGTGGATGGTGACTAAATCCAGGGACTTGTACATATCATGCAAGTACACCCTACCCCTTATTTTATTTGAGACCAAACAGTATCACTCAGCTGCCTAGGCTGCCCTCAAAATTGCTATACAGGCCAGGCTGGCTCTGAACTTGTGATCTTTCTTCCCTAGCCTCTGGAGTGACTGGGATTATAGTTATTTACTATCATACCTGGCAGCATAGTAGTTTCATTTCAATTCATAAATACAAGGAGTGGAGTAAGTGAAGTTAGATTTAATCAGGATTAGTCTGTCAACCATGTATGATGAAGACAAGAGGAGCAATGGAGTTTAGATTAGACAGTAGAAAAGGCAGACTAAAAACTTTAACTTGGAAGGGAAGGCAGTAAGGGGTAGGGATATAGGTGGTAAGAAGAAAACATGAAAAAGAGGCCACAACTTTATACATTCAAATGGTGCCCCAGGGTTGTCTGCTGCAGCAGCTCTACAAGGAGACAAGGAGCGTGAGACAGCAGTGTTGGGAGTGACCTATAGGTCACAGCAGAGGTCAAAGAGGTGTGGTGCTGGGCTGCTGCAGGAAGACTGTGGAAGTCAGAAGAGGCCATCTGAAGCTGAGACTGCAGCAGCAGCACTGGGTACAGGATGTGATCATAGGAGTGGGAACTCGTAGTATGGGAGAAGAGTAAGTCAAGAAATTCAAAGAACAGGGAGCTGGATTACTAGGTGGAACTGCTTGCTCCCTTGGTTCAGTGTCACTCTAGTGAGGAGCCCAATGACAGTGCCTACTGTTCCCCAGCTGAGTTACCAAGTACTGTTGCTGAGACGGCATAAGTTTCGATTCAAAACTTGGGAATTTTAGGAAGAAGGTCTGAAGAAAGTCTAGAAGCTAAAACAAACAAAACAAAAAACCCCAAGACACTACCTTCAAACGGGATAGGAAAATCTATCTTCATTTGAAAATGTCAACAGAGAAACTGCTTAGAATCAAACCAGAAACAAGAAAGGGAATTACTTTCTCTCAAAGAGGTTAGACATATCCAAGGTTTTACTGACAACAGCTTTTCTTACCTGGTAACGCCCCGCATCCAACACAACCATTTTGGGTGTCACACTATTGCTGGCCTCATAGTCTTGCAGTGGTACATGAGCTCCAGTGAGCTGGATTCCAAAGAGAGTGGCTAGAGAATTACTGATGCAGTACCTTTAAAAAAGAAGACCAGTCTCACTAGAGAAACTTTATCCAGTTCACTCTCAAGGCATTGAGGTTAAATTTTCCAACAAACAAAGCATCTCAGAAGTAGTAGTCTATTTTGGAGAAAAACCTAGAGACTCAAAGAGAAGAGATGGGAACAGGCAGTACTCAAACCATGAACACTATTGCTGGTAAGCATAGCATTACTGACCACTAGATAAAATTTCAGGTTTGCTAGAGGGAATGGGAATGAGGGTAAGGATCAGTAGGAAAGATGGCAAAAGCAGAAACAAAACAACTGTAATCCTCAGAGCTGAGAAGTGTTTTCATGGAAAAGTGCTGCCAGAGCACCCAGAGACTTGGGGCTTGTGCTAGTTGGCTTCAGCCGTCAACCTGGCATAGCCTAGAGTTGCCTGAGAAGAAAGCCTAGATTGAGGAATTGCCTAGTCACAGGTCTGTGGGCACTGTCTTTGTTGTTAATCAATCCCAGAGGGTCAGACTACCATTGGCAGCATGAACCCTAGGCTGCCTAAGAAACCTAGTTAAAATGACCCCAGGCTGAGCTAGCAAGTAGTATTCCTCCACAGCTGTTTCCTGTTTGTGTTCCTGCCCTGACATCCCTCAATGACAGACTGTGACACTGTGACCAGGAAGTGTAAGCCAAATAAATCCTTTTCTCCCTTAAGTTGCTTCTGGCTATGGTGCTAGTAACAGCACCAAAAAAGCAAAGTAGAACTGGTCTGTAGATGCTTTCATTCCACAACAAGAACAACTGGTTTATAATTTTAGGGCACTATTACAAGAAAGCAATATCCAGTGCTAACAGGGACCTGTCTCTCCTTAAGGGGCTCAAGAAGGAAAAACCTCAATAAATGCTTTTGAAGATTTACCCAAATTGTTCAGTAAGTAGTGATGTGGACAGAACAGTAAAAGTAGCAAAGAAAAAGAAAACCACCTTTGTTTTCATTGGACTTCAGTAAGGAGGTGAAGACCTTCCCCCAGTTGACTAGAGCAAGCACAACTGGCAGAAAGGACTCAGGACTGAAGTCTTCCCACACTTACGCGATTTTCTTGCAAACAGCTAAAGCACAGAAGAGAATATCGTTTTCTTCATGCCACTTGCACCTGTACAAGAAAAAGGACTTTAATGTACTAACAAGTGGTTGAGGACAGAGCTTGTGATAAGCTCCAAGTTCCATCCCCAGTATTATAGGAGAAAAACTGCACTAATTAAAGTAGCTAAACCAAATATACAGTTTAGGGGTTTGTATATGCTGGATTTACAACTCACCTAGCTGAGATCATTTAATAAAAACTAATACTATTACTCAAAATGTCTTACACTTTTTACACTTATTTATTGAGTAGTTTGCTTATGTGGAGGTCAGAGGGAAATCTGCAGAGTTGGTCTCTCTCTCTGCTATATGAGTTTCCAGGCCAAACTCATTACCCAATCAACTATTTCTCTGGTCCTCAAAGATTAATTTAATACAGATTTTAAAGTAAGAGTTGTATGCTACCTCCTCCAGTGAAAATCCTTACTGTGAAAACTACACAGAACTATACAATTACATTTTACCTTAAGATGAGGGTTCTAGAGGCACAGCAGTAACTAAAGGTAACATAAACTCAGTCACTAAACATGGATGACACACACTTTGCCAGGCATTGATCTAGGCATGAAGGACACAGTACTGAATGAAATCACCTCAGAACATTTTCTTTTTGTGGGGAAAGCATATCAAAAATGAAGCGGCAGCAACAGTTTGGAGGGAGTGACCAGCAACGGCACCATTGAGAAAGTGATGTTTGAATAAAGACAAGAGGAAAAGTTAGACAGGAAATGACCAAAGTCAGACAAATGATTCAGCCCAGAGTTATAAACACAGGAACAACAGACTGTTTTCCTACTAACTACCATCTAAGACTCAGAACAGTATTACTAACAATTCGAAAGCTTGCCTAAACTTAGCAAGAATCTTCATTTAAAACAAAACAAAAAAAATTGCTATCCAGTAACTCCAGGAGGGGAGAAATGCCTCAGCGATGACTAAGAGCACAGGTGCAATTCCAGAGAACCCAGTTCAGCTTCTAACACGCATGCCAGACAGCTTACAACTGCCTACAATTCCATCTCCAGCGGTTCCAAGACCCCTTTTGGCCTCTGAATGCACAAGTACCCCTGTGCATAAACCCACACAAAGACACAAAGAAATAACACAAATCAACCTTAAATAATATATTCAAGTGTCAGGAGAAAAACTTAACAAAAATCTCCAACCCCCCAAACAAAAATGTTTCTATATCTATGGTTACCTTACTTAAAGTGGTAGTTTAATCTGTTTTTACTAACGTATTGATCTTATTCCACTAAACCATACCAATATTACTAAAGATTTGAGTCTTTTCCTAGTTAAGAAAAAAAAAGTGCCTTGTATAAAAATGTCAAAATTCAGATCTGGTTTGTATATTTAAAAGGTGTGTATGATTCTTAATTATGGGTGTACACATATGTGAGGGAGTGTAGGTGCCTCTGGAGCCCGCAGGGTCAGACTCTCTGGAAATGTAGTTACAGGCAGGCGTGGGCGCCCAACATGGGTTCTGGGAACTGAACCCTGGCCCTCTGGAAGAGCTGTGTGTGCCACCTCTCTAGCCCCTCCTGTAAACTGGAGCCACTTTACCCACTGTCTACTCCTCAAGCTCCTGATGCTGCCTTACCCACATATATGCAGCATAAAGCTATTTACACTCCCTTTTATTCCAAAAAGTCCTGCTGATTGCTTCTGCCCCTATTTCAGATTAGATTCTTCCTTTCAAGAAAACTGCCACCACAACTCCCATCATCCCACAGCTTTCATGGTCTAGTCAGACTCACTCCCTGGCTTTTCTTACAGCTCATGTACCCCTCATTCCTGAATCACTGCTGGGCTGTTTTCTACTGTCCATGCATTCTATTCAGCACATATCACTACACATAGAAATTCTATCTTTCCAAAAGATCAGACAAAATATTTACCCCATAATGTATTTCACAGTTTTAAAACCCTCACAGTGAAGTAATTTGAAGTTATTTGTCTCTAATTTGCTCAACAACACTCTCTCAAAGCCTTCTAAGACTTCTTAGAAGTCATCTTATACAAAAGTCTAGTATTTTCACATATCTTAGTCCTGTTAGGACAGGAGACTGAGGGTAAGGATCATCATGTCAATCTTTTCCATAGTTCTCACAGAAACTACTCAAGTGCCTCAAGTATTATACAAGATCTTATCAAATCTTTGCTAAATATAAAAAGTCCATTTAATTGAACTACATAATAAATTCAGAAATGATGTCACAATATAAAACCCCATCTCTTAATACTTCCATTGCCAAGGCATTAGTTAAGATGGAGAATTAAATACATGCATACACTTATTTCTTGTTCCCAAAGTCAATTGAAAATCACAGTCAACTAGGTAGACGCACACAACAAAGAAGAAATACAAACAGGCTTCTCTATAAAAGACAACGTAACACTGTAGGAAAAAATGAAGGAATGGTGACTTAAGTCACTACCTGTGTAGCTCAGGTAGTGCAGGTAGAGCAGGAATGAAAGGAAAGATCTCCACCTATCAGGACTTTTAGAGAGGCACTGGATTCAAGGTCATGTCCATCCCAAACAGCAGACGTGGGATGGAGCATTCGCCATGTACACCGACACACCCTGAGCTCAGTCCCTGACCACACAGTGTAAGAGAAGAAGGCACAACACTGTCCTCTTATCTCCACACATGTACATCCATGCCACACCCTACATGCATACAAACAATAAACTAAGAAAGGGCTGAATTTCTGCTCAAAGATCTGTCTATTTCTCTAATATCATGCAAGGCAATGAGGTGACTGCTCTTGAATTTAGGATTCTGCCTCCAACTTACCAAGCTCCTTTGTTGGTTTCCCCTGCAGCAAAGCCTGACTAGCTGATCGTTCCTACTAAACAAGATGGACCACTTACTTGGTTTTGAAGTCTCATTTCTAAATATAAACATAACCAAGGAGATCCAGGCATTCAAAAAAGCCTACAATATGAAAAGGCCACAAAAAGACAATTTATATTCCCAAAGAATGAGATAAACCAAGGAACAAAAACAAAGAAACCCAGAAACTGGTTCATGGTGGACTGTGAGTTTACTGTATGCAGCACAGCTTCACCCCTCACCTTACCAGTCTTCATCATGGACACTAACAATGACCATAATTTGTATAACACAGCAACTGTAGGCCAGGAGTGCTGACATGTCCAAAGCCACAGCTCTGCCCAAGCTCTCCTAGAGTGGTGACAAAGCATTCTACACTGAGCCTTCTTGCTCAGTCTCTGTAAGTGATTTCGTGTGCATACTGTGGGCTCATCGGATGCTTCACCAGGTCCTCAGAATATTCTAAACTTGATCTTCATGCTCTGTCATCCTGTTTCCACTCTCTCTCCCGAGCTCCAGTCCTTAAACAAGGTCTACTGCTTTTTACCACCCACTCCTCTCTGTCTTTACTGTCACAACTCTAGTCCTAGGTCACTTATTGCCAGCTCATCCAAAAATCACAGGCTCCACACCTTTCCTATCTCTTTTCAATACATCTGTAAAGTCTCAGAGAGCTTTAAGAAACCTAATTTATTTCCTTTCCTACTTGGTAAAGTTAGTATTTCTAACAAGGCTCCTTGACCATTTTATATTCTCCTCTTCCACACACTTCTCAGTTCCTTTCTTTAGTACTTATTACAAGCTAATTTGTTTTTTTCTTATTTATTGCATTTATCTTTTCTATGCTAGCTTCCTGAGGGCAAGGTCACAATAATTTTGTTGTATGCCTTCAGTAGAAGTACCTGGCAGAGAAAAGATGTTCAGTAAGTTTTGTTTTGCTTTGACGGAGACCTGGCTGGCCTGGAACTCCTGATGTAGGTCAGGCTAGCCTTGCACAATCCTCTGGCTCTGACTCTTGAGTGCTGGGGTTAGAGGTGTGTGCCACTATACCTGGGTCAGAATTTGTTGATTAAATAATGGCTGTATTGTTTTAGTCAGCAGGTCACAGATTAAACATTAACCTACAGACAACTTGACAAGAGACATCAGAACAGGACAGTTATTAAAATTTAAATATTTAAGCCTTTAATATAGTATGATCGTTACTACCTTATTACTTAAGTACTAAACTGCATCAATATAAAACCTACCCATTTTTTCTAGACCTTAAGATAATGTGTTCTCAGTCATTCACTACTAAGTCTTTTAGTAGGTACTTAAGATCAGTGTTTAAAATGAGTCCTAATGACCTACATTAACAATTTCTAACTAGTTTCTATAGTTTATTAATCCGAAACTCCCTCAAAATCTTACTACTTTTGAAGTGTGCAGTAAAAGACAGAAGCTTGTGGCCTCAACAGTTCCTCACAAATCTAGCTCAAGTATTATTACATCATCAGTCTCTCTCAAACCAACCCTGTAGCGCAGGCCTCCAAAAATGTCTTACAGTGAAGTTATCTTAGTCTTGATGAGCCTGTATTTACTTACTGAACTTAACATTGTATTTCTTCTACTAGAAAGACCTTAACTGATGCTGGAATCCATCTTACCCAGAAAGATAGTAGTATACGGTTGCCATTAAAGTGTGTATGGAAATAATTACTATGACCTAAGCTTACATAGTGCTTATTTTGTGATCATTTTTGTAGTTTTTTTTTGAAAGACTGCAATCATGTAGTTACAAGTCTTTCAACACTTTGGGCAATATTTAAGAATTTTAGAAAATATTTCTTCTGAAAACATTTTATTGATCTCTTCTGGTAAGGTGAAGAAAAGATCAGCACAGAAATATACACCAATGGGTCAGTTGTTGGAACAAAATACCAGACATCATTGGGAATCTTTTTCAAAGTACTTACAAATATTATCAGTGGCACAGAGGACTATACTGACTAAAAATATAGACGCCAAATACCTCTGAATATAGTTTTAGAAATACTTTGGCTAGTAACTGAAGTAACTGTATTGAGTACATCCTAACACAATATTTACACACTTTATAGATCAACAAGAACAACACAAAAACCAGAAGACAAGATTCTACATGGATAGTATAAAGGACAGAACGCTAAAAGTCCAATTTAAACAGAAAGCTTTGTATTGCAATGGACATATTTCTCAGTCTCTCATTCCAAATCCTTATCTTGAATGTGGAGTCCAGAAAAAAAATTGTAGGGAAGAAAGAAAAAGGAAACAGGAGTGCCTGAGACTAAATTTAAAGCATCCCCCACAAAGAGGACCACCATTCCAGGTAAAAACTGAACTAGAGATGTGCAAGAGCAAACCCCTGCCTGTAAGAAAGCACCTGTGTAGGGAGGGAGAAAGAGGAGCCCTTTAGATATTGGATGGTGATGAGGAGCCACAGGAATAAACTTAAGACCCTGTAGAACTAAAACAAAAATGGGAAATCCACTGCCTTCCACCCAAGTCATTTGTTAGTGAACCTGTATGTTATGTTGGTTGCTGCACTGACAGAAGAGGGAGCTCTTGAACTACCTTGTAAATCTGTCAAAATTGCCACTCAAGAGACAAAGGAAACAACAGGTCTCATCCACAGAAAGCTTTTAGAACAAAGAAAGTAAGAATCAAAACACCTGTAACTTTCAAAAAAACTGTGGGGAATTCTAATATAACATTCCACATGAAATTAAATGTTCTCACACAGCATGTGAGGACATGGAAACATACTCTGAAGAAAAATTGAGAACTAAAATGAAGAAAAATTGAGAACTAAAAACATTTTTTTTAAAAATGTGAAATAGAATTTACCAGACTTCGAAATAAAAAAAAACCTTAAGTAGATTACAGACTGCCCAAAGACCTGTGAATTCACTTTGAAAGAGAAACTAAGAAAACCAGAAAACTGCCATGAAAATAATTAAACAGCAAAAAGAGAAAATAACCAAAGTGAAAGATAATGTAGCAGTATGTATTACAGATTATGAAAAAAAAATTTTTTTTTTTTTTTGGTTTTTCGAGACAGGGTTTCTCTGTGTAACAAGCTCTGGCTGTTCTGGACTCACTTTGTAGACCAGGCTGGCCTTGAACTCACAGTGATCCGCCTGCCTCTGCCTCCCAAGTGCTGGGATTAAAGGCCTGCGCCACCACGCCCAGCATATTACAGATTATATTAACAGAAATTAAGAGTAAAGAAACATTTTTACCCAAGAAAAGGCTCTAGAAACAAACACCAATTTTTTGCATACTGAATTGGCTTATCAGACACCTCATAAAGTGGAGTTTAAATAACAGAGAAGAACTGCTAATGAAGGATGACAAAATGTAGTCTTTAAAGTCTAAAGGCCACATAGTTAAAGCTAGGAAAATGATAAGCTTTGCAAAGGGAATACACAACACAATGGAGCTGTATTTTCCAGGAATTCATGGACATAAAGTGTGACTGGAAATCCTTAACCATGCAGAAAAACAGGAAATAACTCTTAAGTCTCTCTTCAACCTATTGTATACCAAGATTCACCAAACTTTTTAATGTACACACATTTTTAAAGAACAAACAGCTTAAAATTACAGAATATGTGTGGAATATTGAAACACAGTAAAGCACTATTCTCAACACATGCTATCAATCGGACAAAGAGTTAAGTGAAGAGTAAGAAAATCTGCAGATGTGGTAACACGTGTCTCTACTCCCAAGGAGTACCAGGATGGTAAGGCCAATTGACCATGAGCTCAAGGCTACAGAGTGAGCTAACACAGATCACTGTAGCTTAAATATTCCTACCAAGGCCCACTTACCACAGGTCCTCAGCTTAGTGTTCCTGGGAGGTGACAGATTTATGCAGGAAACAGGGCCTAAGGTATGGTGGTGCACACATTTAATCAGCACCCGGAGGCACAGGCAGGCAGATCTCTCAAGTTTGAGGTCAGCCTGCCCTACACAGCAAGCTCCAGGACAGTCTGGTTTACACAGTGAGACCGTATTTTAAAAAGGAGGGAAGAGACTTGAAAAGAAAAAAAGGAGATATAGACATGATTTAGGAATGATAAAGAAAAAGGGGTAGATTATTGAATCTACTCTTATTATCTTTGTATAATGATACAAAGTTAAGGTTATATTTTGGTTACAAGATATTACGTATCAACTCTTTTTAAAGTATTATACCTATGTAATTTTAAAAAATGCAATGTGAAGTTCTAGGCCTTTTGATAGCAATAATCGCAAACTGTTTAGGATAATTAAATGCAAACTAATTGTCATTCAAACTTGTTTTGTTAGGTACTAGTTTAGTTTATTAAGTTAATCAGATATTAAGTTGCTAAGAAAGAAGTAACATTTGCTTATTCAAATATATGAAGATAGATGGTCTTCAAAAACCTCAAGAGATCTGTAGAATATGGCATTTAAAGATGTTTTCTTAAGATTTTTTGATATTGAGACAAGTCAGCTACTGATAGCACTCCCCCTCCCCAATTCTACTTCAAGCAGATGATGAGCATCAAAGAATCTCCATTTGGAGATGGCTGTCTTAGTGGCAAGCTAGCCATTGAGCAAGAAAAAGCCCTTGCTTCAACTGTACACAGAATGCTGTCCAAAATGGACAAAACTTGGAACCAGGTAAGTCGACAGCCTAGCTCTGCCAAGACAGGGTAGGCAAGTCCTTCATAATTCCTGCTTTACAATTAATGTCTGTCAGAGATACTGGGTTAAAAGGTTAAAGATAGATGCTCCAGCATTATAAAGAGAAACTGAGGACTGTCCAGGAAGCCAGTTGTCTGTCATTTCTTAATTTTGGAAGCGGCTGGCCCTGCACTCCTGTTTATTCAGGTACAGTTATCTTCTCAGGTCTCTGATGTGGTTCAAGACCAGATAGTTATAGTCTCACAGATAAGTTTTAAGTTGCTTAGTAATTAAAAGGATGTTTTATGTCTAAGACGATGTTTTTAAGTTGGTAATGCAAGTTAGGATGGAAATCAAACTAGGTATAGAATTTTAAACTCATAGAGATAGACAGATAATAGAATATTCTTATTAGTTGCTGAATACATATGGACTGGACATCGGGAATGTATATCATACCTTAGAGTTTTCATAATTGTTTTCTAACTGTTCTTATTATTTTGTATTGTATTTATTATTATAAGAAAAAGAGCCTTGGACTAAAAGGGGGAGATAGTTGGGGGAAAAAGATATAATAAAAAATAAAATAAAAAAAGACAGAAGTGCTGGGCGTGGTGGCACATACCTTTAATCCCAGCACTCGGGAGGCAGAGATAGGTGGATCTCTGTGAGTTCCAGGCCAGCCTGGTCTACAAAGTGACCAGGACTATTACACAGGGAAACCCTGTCTCGAAAAACCAAAAAATAAAAAATTATATTTAAAAAAGGATGGAAGTGAGTGGGATGCTTTCAAATAATTGAGGCAAGGGTCTGTCTGTTAAGACAACCGTTGAACACCAGTCCCCTCCTCTTCAACTTCCCAATGATAAGTCAGGGCACTGCCTGAACACAGCCACAAAAGCAAAGGAGCTAAATGATCATGGACTTGAGCCTCCAAAATCAAAACCACCCCTTTCTATATATGGGCTGATTATCTTGGGTGTTAGTCATAGCAACAGAAAACTGACAAGTCAACAACCAAGTGTTAATCTTGTGGACAGATTCAAATCCTACGACCCCAAATAAAGGGTACAGAATATTCTCATGTGCTCACAGGACAGTTCATAAAATTAATTATATACTAAATTATAAAAAACATAAACATAAAAAAACTACCATAAAAATTTTGATATAATAATATAGTTTAATCTTAATGTAAAGGCCTATAATTTATGAAAAGAAACAAAATCCAGGAAAGCCTTTAATCTACTCAAATATATTTATTAGAGAATTAATTTAACAGTACTTGTTAAAATGACTTTTCAGAATCTATAATATGTAACAAAACACTGAAACTTTAGAAACAAAAATTGAGGCTTCCTTCCTTTCAGACATCTAAAAACATTTAAAAACCTCTTTTACTATGTATATAGTTGACGAGAAATACACCAATTATCAAATTTACTCCATTAGAATTATAAAGCTTAGTTACACTTTGAGTCCTAACCTTCAATGCCACATCCTAAACCAATTTCCACAGAAGAAATAACATTTACAAACAAACTGCCCCTCAACAATGCACCAATAATAGACATACAAACTTGTGTGAAAAACAAATGTATCACAAAGACAGCATTGAACAACAACAAAATAACCTTTATCTTTGGACACAACACACACTAGATTCAGTTCTCACTGAGTTGACTTCTAAACTTCTGTGGGGTTTTGGTGAACTGAGAAACACTTTTGAATATACACTGTTAGAACAATGCTACTGCTTTATATATCCAAAGGGTAATTAAGCCAACAAAGTGGAGGAGGGGACCAACACGAAATATAAATAAGCATTTTTGTGAAGGGGTGGAAAAAATAGCCCAAGTAACTTTTGAGAAAGTCCCTGTGACTCTGTTCCTCAGACTAAAGTCAACTAGAAATGAGTCCTGCACTTTCATGGTTCCAACACTGAGACTCCATTCAGTGCATCCCAAGACTCAAACAGTAAGACACACACTGAACAGATTTCTCACACTCAGCACCATCTGCCATCAAAAGGAAAAGGGGTCTATTAGAGAAACTCTAATCCCAGGGTGAAGTGGAGTGATGAAAGATGAAGCTGGACTGTACCAGAAAGCAAACAACACCCAAGAATCACCAGGTGCTGTGAAAAGGACAGGAACCACAGCATGAAGGAATTTCTGCAGGTCATGTTATTAGAGCTTAAAATTATGCTCTGATAACAGAGTATAATCCAGTGAATAAAACAGGAGCTCACAAGTCTATGTTCACATTTAAGTAAAATATATGAAGGAGAAAAAAAAACATCATAGAATTCTAACTAATAAATACTGAAAAACAATTAAAAATCACTACTTCACCAGCATGGCAAGATTCCTTCCAACTAAATCATCCCTGGATGCCAGGACTGCTATTTGACAATTTAAGGAATTACATTTCTCTGCAAAAATACTTAAAATTACTTTGTTTGGAGATTGAACCCAGGGCCTTATGTTGTCAAGGCAGCCCTCTACTGCCAAGCTACATGTCAATCCATTATGAGGTGGGTACCCAAAAGTAACTGTTCAAAGGTGGCTAGCAAATCTATCTTAGACAAGTGAGCAAGTTCTCAACATCATGAATAGGACGAACTGACATAACCTGCTTCCAACTGTGACACACTGTGAAGACAGAGTGTTGTTTTGTGGTATTCCTCCTAAAATGTGTAACTTTAACCTAGTCATCAGGAAATACAAACCAATTCAAACTGAGAAACATTTTATAAACTAATTGGACTTCACTCTTCAAAGAAATGTCAAGATCATAAGAGACTAAGGACCCCAGGAGGTGACACATGCCTGTAATGCCAGCACTTGGGAGGCTGAAGCAGTAGGATCATGAATTCCAGGTCAGCCCTACCAACACAAAAGCACACACACGACCAACAAATGTTCCAGACATGAAGACTATGCAGTAAGTGAGTCAGGATTGGACTTTAGATACCATTTTATCTATAAAAGACATCATGGAAGAACTGGCAACCTATGAACTTCAGGTTAGATAACAGTACTGTGTCAATGGCAGTATTCTGACTTCGGTAATCATAAGACTATAAGAGAAATGTTATTCTTAGGAAATATTGGCATACCTAGACACAAAGAAGCAAGATGACTTTAATTTCCTATCAAGTGGCTTAGAAAAAGTGTGTACATACTTAGAAACAAATTATAATGAAAATGTGTTATGTTAATTAAGGAAACCAAGAGAATACTATGTATTTTTTATTAATTTTTAAACTTTTTAATAAATTTAGGATTATTTTAAAATAAAAATTAAACATTTTTATTAATTTAATTCACTTATGTATTACTGTATAATTTATATATATGATAAAACAGTTTAATAAAAATAAGTAAGTCTACATAAATCTAAAAGCATTTGTTCATCAGTAGATAAATTCTAACTGGTAAAGACTAGTCAGTTTAATTGACACTGTTTTTGTTTTTAGTATAAAACAGCAATTTATATTTCTATCAATTATTGTATGCTAAAAAATACAATATTAAAAACAACATCTAAAATAAGTTTGCTCAGGCTGGAGAGCTCACTCAGTGGGAAAGAGCACCTCAAGAGGCCCTGGGTTTGGATTCCAGCTACAGATGAGCTGACACCTTCGTCTGGCCTCCAGAATCTCTAGAACTCATATGGTAGGCAAACACTCATGCACATAAAAAGTTTTAGAGGTTTACAAGGTTTAACTGAAAAGTACTTCACAAAAGGAAAACAACCAAAATCCAACCAAACAACAACAAACCCCAAACCAAAATAAACCACAAAGCTCAAAACCAAGTCCAAGCCTACTTTCTCAGAATGTAGTTTGGAAAGGTATCAACACCAGTGAATCACAAAATCATCATCAATACCTCGTGTTGCTAGAATAGTCCCACATGGCCACATCGAGGAGGCTTCGAACCCAGGTCTTGGAGGGCTCCTTTAGGAATTTCTGCTGGTAGATTCCCACTACAAGGTCCTCTACAGTGAGAAGTTCTAGATCTTGCCTGATTTCTTCCATTGGTGAATAGAAAAATACAATTAGTGAATTTGGACATTTGGAACATATGTATCAAACAACAGTGTATATTGCACTTCCTGCAATGATCCAGGTTCTACTCACCTGATGCCCGATCCATACGCTTCAAACACCAGTTGACTCTGGCTCTATCATCAGACTGCAGAAGGAAAATCATTACTTGTTATTTTTCTCCTATTTTGAATTATTTTAATTAACACTGTCTTTTCAAATTGGGGTGTGTGTAGAAAAGACAATTGAAAATTTAAAAAATAGAAAATACTATGCTATTATTAACTGGCTATATATAAATATTAATATAGTTTATGAAAAGCAAGTGAGACTTGGGGTAGACCAATGAATAAGTTAATGTTCAGACCATATGTTCTGGTCATGGTAATATAATATGCAGCAAACTTTAGGACCCAATTTTGACTACCATCTTAGAGAATTTAGATAAAGTAAAAAGTCTTTTCTAAACACCACAAAACAAGGGGTAACAGAATGTGACAAAGACAGCTTTGAAGAGAAAGTAATCTTGTGTACCACATAATCTTGTATGTACACAGAATGGAGTATCCATTCATTGCACTAAAAAGATACTGCTGGTATTTTGAGAGGGATTTGAAAACAATACTATACTCCAGTTTTTATAACCTCTAAAATTAGGAATTCACAGGCCATACTAACTTGCACAGAATTCAATTTAGAATGAACATGTTTTAAAATCATACAACTAACACAAAACTGAAATTCTTTTAGTATCTTTTTAAATCTTACTGGATATTACCTTGCAGTAAATAGGTGGCCAGTTGTTCCCTGGGTTTGGATGAATAAATTTATAAAGGTTTTGTAACACAGTTGCTTGGTCATGCCCGAATTCAAAGTTTGAAATAGGAATCTTGTGACTAGAATCACCTAGAGAAATAAAGAGGTGGAAGTTCAACCACTGAGCAAACCAAGTTATTATCAGTGTAGGAACAGGAGGAATACAGGAGGAGAGCAGAGATTTTCACACATAAGCAATTGTGCTAAACCTGGTTCATTAGATACTTTACATACAAAACTCTTTTGGTTACTATAGGAGGTGAGAAATACATAAATTAAGAGACCAAAAGACTCTCAAAAATTTAGTTAATACTTAATCAATGGAGTCATTCCTGGAACCCATGATTCTTAATGATCAAGTCTATAGTGTTTGCATTGTTTCCATGATGCTTTCTGAAAATGTTTTGTTAAATAAGGCTTGGGGACATTACAGTAGTAACTTTTTTTTTCATTTGTGTGTGTGTGTAAGCGTTCATGTATGTTTGTCTGACTAGAAGGTGGGTGTGCAAAAGCATGTGTATGCATGTGCACGGAGAAGCCTGAGAGTGCTATCAGGAATCATAGTTGATGTCTTCCACCTTACTCACTGAGGCAGAGTACAGCTGGTCTCTGGGGATCCACTGTCTATATTCAAAGGCTGGAATTATAGGCACCAAGCATTTAGATAGGTTGGGATCTAAACTCCAGCCCTCATACTTATGCCACAGGCACTTTAACCAGTGAGCAATTTCTCTAGCTTCTGCTTTTTTCATTTAAAAACTGTGTACAATGAGTGTCTAAGCACACACACATATGCCACAGTATGCATGTGGAGTACAGAGAACAACTTACAGAGAAACTGATTCCTTACCATATGGATTCCATTAAATTCAAGTATTCAGGCTTAGCAAGAAGTGCCATCATCATCTGAACTATATTGCTGGCCCATGACTGCTCTGTTAAAAGGTGTATGGATGGGCCTGGAGAGATGATTCAGTGGTTAGCAGCACTGGCTGTTTTTTCTAGAGGACCCAAGTTCTAATCCTATCAATCCATACAGTGGCTAACAACCATTTGTTACTCCAGTTCCAGGGAACCTCGCCTCCTTCTTCTAGCTTCAATAGGCACCAGGCACATACATAATGCACAAACATGCAGGCAAACACCCATACACATTAAAAATAAATCATTTTTTAAGGACAGTATGATGAACTCCCCACCTCCAGAAAAAAGCAGATTAAGTAATTGAGATGAACGATCTCATGAAAAAAAAAATAAGTGACACTGAAGATATTAGCAGCACATACATGTATAGCAATTAAGACTTAACTGATAAAGAAGTAAGAAGTTCGGAGACTCTAAAGACTATTTTTAGATTTGTCAATTCCAGAAGCAGCTAAATGGCTGAGCAAACCTCTTTTACAGAATCTATGATTAGAACTTCAAAGTCTTCAATGCAATTCCTATCAAAATACCAACACAATTCTTTATAGACCTGGAAAGAGCAATTCTCAATTTCATATGGAATAACAAAAAACCCAGAATAGCTAAATCAATCCTGTACAATAAAAATACATCTGGAGGTATCACCATCCCAGATTTCAAGCTGTACTACAGAGAAATAGTAGTAAAAACAGCATGGTATTGGTATAGAAACAGACCAGTAGATCAATGGAATCGAATTGAAGACCCAGAAATGAACGCACACACCTATGGCCACCTAATTTTTGACAAAGAAGCCAAAACCGCACAATGGAAAAAGGACAGCATCTTCAACAAATGGTGCTGGTCCAACTGGATGTCCACTTGTAAAAGAATGAAATTAGACCCATACTTATTACCTTGTACAAAAGTTAAGTCCAAGTGGATCAAAGACCTTAACATAAGGCCTGTCACACTAAATCTACTAGAAGAAAAAGTGGGAAAAACCCTTGAACTCATTGGCACAAGTGACAACTTCCTGAACAGAACACCAACAGCTCAGGCTCTAAGACCAACAATCAATAAATGGGACCTCATGAAACTGAAAAGCTTCTGTAAGGCAAAAGACATGGTCATTTGAACAAAATGGCAGCCCACAGACTGGGAGAAAATCTTCACCAACCCCACATCTGACAGAGGGCTAATATCCAAAATCTACAAAGAACTCAAGAAATTAAATGCCAAGAAACCAAATAATCCAAACAAATAATGTGGGACGGAGCTAAATAGAGAATTCACAAAGGAGGAATCCCTAATGGCCGATAGACACCTGAAGAAATGCTCAGCATCCTTAATCATCAGAGAAATACAACTCAAGACGACTCTGAGATTCCATCTCACACCTGTCAGAATGGCTAAGATCAAAAGCTCAAATGACAGCACATGCTGGCGAGGGTGTGGAGAAAGGGGAACACTCCTCCATTTCTGGTGGGAATGCAGGCTTGTGCAACCACTATGGAGGTCAATATGGCAATATATTAGAAAACTTGGAATATCTTTGCCTCAGGACCCAGCCATACCACTTCTGGGTATACATCCAAATGACTCCTCACAGAATCATAAGGAAGTTTCCTCATCTATGTTCATAGCAGCCTTATTTGTAATAGCTAAAGACTGGAAACAACCCAGATGTCCCTCAACTGAAGAATGGGTTAAAAAACTGTGGTACATCTACACAATGGAATATTACTCAGCTATCAGAAACAATGAAATTATCCAATTTGCAGCCAAATGGATGGAACTAGAGAAGCTCATCCTGAGTGAGCTAACCCAGACTCAGAAAGATGCACATGACATCTATTCACTTATAGTAGGATTTTAGCTATATAGTTCAGGATTATCTATACTACAACCAACGCACCAAAGGGAACATGGACATAGACTTTTAATTTGTTTATTTGTTTTGTTTTTTAGTTTTCCCTCCCTGGCAATGAGACACTTCTCACTGGTGGTGCTGCCTTATAGGCCCCCAGTGTATGAGGAGGCTCTTGGCCCTCATATGACTTCTGAACTGGGGCGAGGGACAGTTATGTAGGGACACTCCACTCCAGAGGAGTGGGATAGAAGGGTTAAGGGGTAGAGGGTGGGAGGGCGGGGCTGGGAAGGGGAGAAAGAGGACAATATGATGGAGATGTAACCTGAACTTCAAAGTCCACTAAGTGCATCAAAAAAAAAAAAAAAAAAAAGCAAACATACCTTTGTGAAGGAAGGCCCTAAGTTACTCTGAAATTCCTTCTTTACAAACACTGTATGTGAAAAAGCAGGTACAGAGAGACAAGAAGGAGAACCAAAAATGAAATCCATAGAAAAGTACCTAAAAATTTCTTTGGTGCGGAAGTTACTAGGCTTAACAAGTGGAATTCTACTTTAAAGTACTACAGAGAACAATGCAATGAGGAATTCGGAGCTTGTAAGTCTGGAAAGGAAGAAATACTGGACTACTGAGGAAGGAAGGATTGTAACTTTTTAGCCGACTCCAAATTTTAATTTCTGTAAAAATGTAACAGGTTTTTGTACTGCTATTTGTGCAGATACTGTTAAGTTTGTCAGTACTGTCTATAGTGTGAGCACTTGACAGGCAAGATGATCAGAAGCTTGAAGCTATCGTCTTTAAGCCAGCCAGACTGGGTTTCAAGAGACTCTAGATAAAAACTTTAATAAAATCTATTGTCTTCTGACTTCCACTGCTTATGCTACAGATTTTATATATAATCCTTTGGTGATAATCTGTTCACTCTCTCTTTTCATTAAAGAGCTGAGATGGATTAGTTCTTGTAAAGTTTGAAGCATAATTTTAAATTATCTCAATCTCTGACCATGCATTAAGCTTATCTTAGATGCCTAGTTACTCCAGTTTTCTGCCAGACACAACCATTAACATTCTTTGGATAAGAATGATTCTGTCTCATACACAGAGAGAGAGAGGAGAGAGCCTGCACACACAGCGGCAGAGTGGTTGGAGGGTTGGGAGGGTGTCCGATAAACGTTATGAAAACACATCAACAAAGACAATTGTAATAGGGTTACTGGACACAAGACTATAATAACTAGGCCTCTTCTGTTCAAAGAAACAAAACTTTATTAAATACCTTCTGAGGAACCAGAAACCAAAATTAAATAAAAACATATTCCCCAACTCATTTTCCCTCACAGCAAGTAACTTTAACAACCAAATCAAATGTCAACAGCAACATAAATGCACAGACCCTAAGACAAAGAATGACAAAGCCAAACTCAACAATTAAGAGACCTATGGTTACCATACTGGGTTGGCTTTAGAGTGCAAAACCACGTTTTTTTTGCTTGTTTGGGCTTTTTTGTTTTTGTTTTTTGAGACAGGGTTCTCTGTGTAGCCCTAGCTGTCCTGGACTCACTCTGTAGACCAGACTGGCCTTGAACTCAGAGATCTGCTTGCCTCTGCCTCCCGAGTGCTGGAATTAAAGGTGTGAGCTACCAGTGCCCAGCATATGAAAACAGTTTTAACAACTGGTTAATAATAAACACTGGAGACTTTGAAACACCATCGTTATTAAAATATTCAACTGTCATCTGTAATCAAAGTGGAAACAAGGAATTCTTCACTCTGATAAAAATGGGCACTGCAAAAATAAGGGCAGTCAGGGAAGAGGAAACTATAGCAAATTACATGTTAGTCTAACATTGGAAACTAGAGATCCTAGCCTTCACACTAAGGCAAAATAAACAATCAGAGGACAATTCAAAACACAGCACTTAGAAGACAACAAAAAAGGAGCATGGTGATGTAGTCACTCAGGAGGTAGAGGCAGGAGGGTTGTTCCAAATATAATCTAAACCTGTTCTAAATAAAAAATTATAGGCTAGGCAAAGTGAGGCCCATGTCAAAAAACATGAAATTAACAAAAGCTATTAAAATTATTAATAATAACTTTATTAATGAAATTATTAACCTGAAGAAACAAGTGGTTCTATGTTCACAGATGCAAAGGCAACATTACCAAGGCACCTGTTTTCTCCAAAATGAGCTAAATATTTACAGGTGATCCTAATCTATCAACAAGGGTTTGTTTTGTTTTGGTGAAGTATGAAAAACTGATTCCAAATTGTGGATGAAAAATAGGGGTCAAAAATAGCTATGATATTATAGAAATAGTCAGGGGAGTTATCTAAAAATTTCAAACTATTATGTTTAATTAATATTATGTTGAATATAATAATCAAGCTGAACTCCCTCAAAAAACCAAAATCCTAGTAGAACAATAAAAGAAAACAAGCAGAAGTATGATCTCAGACTGCCAGTAGTACTGGTGATGTGCTGTTTTCAGCTGCCTGGTGGGTACACTGCAGTTCATTAATAGTCTACACTGTAAGTGCCACCGTTTTTGGATGAAATTGAATTTGAAAGGCTGATGGACCATCCATATACAAAGCTGCAATAGGGACTCAAAGATTTTCTTCTTTTAAAGAACTTCTCTGAAGAAAAATCATTAGCCAGCGAACGAACACAAGCTGAGCTATTCTCGCTCAGGTGAGGAGGGTCGAGACCTTAGTCCCAAGCTCATACAGAACCTGAAGCACCTCTTCGTGAGGAACCTAAATGTGTCACTGGACTCCATATTAAAATACCTTTCAATCCTGAAATTCTTCACTACTCAGATATGATAAACTAGAATGCCCATGAAGCAATCACTTGATTTCATTTACACCACCTGAAAGAGCAGGCAGCACGAAGTCTCTGAAAGGTGTTTATGCATTTAGGAAGGAGGAGCATGTGGGCATCTAACTCAGGCCATCAGGTCTGATGACAAGCACTCTGACCCACTGAGCCCAAGAAACATGTGCACGTTCGTTGGCTACTACTTAAATAGAGCTCATCAATATGTAAATTTGGCTTGGTAGATTATTCTACAGGCCCTGGTCTTCTCCAAATCAGTACAATTACATTAGCACAGGCATTTTTAGGTACTATATCAACACAGCTGTCACTCTAACCATCATTTATCTTATTTAATTGGCACATTTCCCAGGGTTATTTAATTGGCAACTTACGGCATGCTTAAATTGGCAAGCTCCAAACATTTTAAGTTTGTCTGAATGAGAAACACTGTGCTGTTTCAATTAGCTGGAATAATAAATTAAGAAGCCATTCCCAGCTGTGGATGCAGCTCAGCAGTAGTGCCTTGCCTAGCTGAATAAGGACCTGCCAAGGTTTTGATCCTCAGCATGAGAAAAAAAATGTTTCTGGCCTTTAGTAAAATATAGATAAAATACGAACAGCTTTAAAATAAAAAAAGTATATTTTCTGTTAATTTAATGTGAAAATACTGCAAAACATGCAATTAAATAAAAATTTTAAATGTTTTTCCATCATCAAAATAGCAAAGAAATGGTAAGCCAATGACATTCTCAATGAATGAGTTAACACAGCAGGAAGGTAATACATTCAAATGATGAACCAACTGAAGTCAGGTTTTCAAGCTAAAACATGAACATTAAACAAGAAACTAGATTTTATAAAATTTATGTTTGGGATTTTTGTTGAGTTTTAAGTCTTGTCCTGTGGCACAGGTTGGCAATGAATTCTCTGTAGCCCATGTTAGCCTCAAACAGTGGGAGATCTTCCTGCCTTAAAAGTCTTTCAAGCTCTGGAATGTCAAGGATGAGCTACTGTACCTGGCTCAAAGATTTTTTTTTAATGTTTATTACTTCCAGTTTCATCTCCATCACAGTGCCCTCTTTCCAAGAAGACTTATTTTTATGTATATCTGTGTGTGTACCTGCAGAAGCCAGATAAGGCATCAGATCCCCTGAATTAGATAGCTGTTAAACTGCTGCTGTGGATGCTGGAAACTGAACCTGTCCCTCTAGAAAGTGCTCTTAACTGTTGAGCCACCTCTCCAGCTTCTTCCATTTGTTTTTAACTACCATCTACAAACTAGCACAATGACCTCAAATAAAGTAACTTGTAAGGAAAATTATAAAAACTTTTTCTGTACTATAAGCTTCTTTTCCTATTTCAAAATATATGACCTAACTTAAAAAAAAATTTCTTAGATTTTTGGTTGTGAGTCTAGCCTCACAACAGGCTTCTCTTTCAGAAGACCAGGGTTCAATTCTCAGTACCTACATGGAGGCTCACAACCATCTGCAACTCTAGTCCCAGGGGATTTGATAGCCTCTTTCTAGCCTGAGAGCACCAGGCACACATATGGTGCACAGAAACAAATGTGAGGCAAAACACACACACATCAAACAAAAACATTAAAAAAGAAAGAAAGATCTCTTAAACTCCTTAGTCTATGTGTCTACAACTTTGGTTCCAGGACAAACAAAAAAGATCACTTTTTAAAAAACAAAACAAAAACGTTTTTTATACTAAGACCAGACAAATTCTAAACATAAAGGGAAAGTACAAAATATGCATATTAAAAACAGCATTATAGGGGCAGAGGCAGCTCAGTGGATAGGCAACAGCATTGCCTCGTAATTCCGACAACCTGAGTTCAATCCCTAAAACCCACACCATTAAAAGAGCTGGATGTGGCAGTAGGCGTCTGTTATCTCCGCCCACCTACCTGGAGATGGGGACCAGAGGCAACAGAAGGTCAGAAGCTTATGATCCAGCTAGCCTGCTTCACAGTGGCAGAACAAGAGAGTGCATTTAACATGGTAGAATAAAATACTGACTCCTCCTCAAAGTTGTCCTCTGTGAATGGCAAACTCGTAACACTCACACACACAACATGCATTATAAAAGCTATAATATGCCTGTTCCAGTAGGTTTGACAAACATTTCCAATATTTCTATAGGCTAGTTGACCACATTTTAAAAGTTAAACTGTACATGCAGGAATTAAATGGTCCCTTAAATAATATATTTAATTAATCTCAATTTAATGCAAAAAAACTACCATTATTTTTTATTTTAATCAAACAGGAAACTGCTTAAAACCTTGTTTCTAGTAAGAGTTGTGCTTCAATTTTAGATAAATGTAGTCAAACTTTTTGGCTACAAAATACTTAATAGCCTGATTTCTTCATCCAAAACTCAAAATTGTTCCACTCTGAACTGTATAATTTTTGAAGCATAAATTCTAAAAAATTGTCCTAAAATAGACATTGCTCATAAATGGGTCTTAGTCTGGATCACCTGTATCTTCTCATGACTTACTTTTCTAAAAGCCTGGCCACTATACCAACATCTGTCTTTGGAAACCCATTGATATGTAGCAATAGGAAAATAAAATTGTATTACCTTGGACAAAGAGAGCTCATACATACATACAAGTCAGTAAAGTTTTAAGTGTCTGGGCTGGAGGTCCAGCTCTGTGCCAGAGTAATTGCCTAGGAGTGTGCATCTGTAGGTTAAAGGTTTTACTTTTTTCCCCCATTAATTTACTTATTTATTTGCTTTACATCCTGGTTAAAGATTTTAAAGATCATTCCATTATCATTTGCTACAGCTTACATTTTCTAAGTTAAAGGAGTGAGTCTTAACAGGGCTGTATACACATAATCCCAATTCCTTTATACTTACTTGCAGCCTGGCAATGGAATCGAAATCCTCGTGGAATTTCACCTGCAAAACAAAGTGTTTTGTTGAGAGGCAGAAATCTGGATGTTCTCTTCCTTGTGCTATAGTTACTTCAAATTATGACTAAGTTTCAATGTGAGTTGTTTTTATTATGTTAAAATACAAGATTAAAACTTAATAGTGTCCTTTCTTGTTTTGTTTCCTTTTGTCTTAGTGGTGGTTGTTTAAATCAAAGATATGATGACTAAAATAATTTTTATGTATTTTCCAAACTACTTTTCACAGCAAGTTGTTCATTTCCAGGGAAATTTTAGTAGGGAAAGAAAATTTCTGCCAAAGAATTTCTACAGCTAGGGGTCCATGAAGAACTTTGAGGGTGGTGGAGCCTGTGATACAAGTATACATACATTTTTCAGAATGAAGAAAATCTTGAAATTCTATCTCTTTAGTGTTTCATAACCCCCCCACAACACACCACCCACAAAACCTAAAAACTTCATGATCTGTCCAAGCAGCAAGTCCACAAGCATAAGCAAGTGATTAGCTTTGCTGTCTTCTGAGAATGAAGATATCTAAATTAATTTCAAAGTCCTTTCCTTTCTTGATACATTTCCCCTCTTGACTTCAAGTTCTCTCAACTGCTCTCTGTCCTCTTGGGACTGGAGCAGATCCTATGTCTTTGTAACTATCTTGCTTTCCACTATTCTATTCCCACTAAAAACAAAACAATAACTCAGGGAGACTGAAGCCTGTGACCTCAGCACTCACTTAGAAGGGGGACTAAGGCCAGAAGATTTAGCTACATGGTGATTTATACCGTCTCAAGAACAAGTGGAAAGGAGATGGCAAAGGATGTTTATAGTACTGGGCTAGTTCCATATGGTTTCATTAGTTACTATAAACACTTTACAAATGAGCTAACTGGCTCAGAAAAGTTTTCTCAAGGTTACAAAGCAGCACCAGCTTCAAATTAAAGACTACTAAGGTGAAGGATGGAATAGTGAAAGAAAACAACAAGGCATAAAGCAGAAAAATCCCAAGATGTAAGGCCGAGGGTAAAACAATGGCAGGTTGTGCATTTTTGAAGTATTCCATACTCTGTATTCTAATATTCACTTAGGGGGAAGCATCAATCAACCATTCATGTCAACATCCAATTCCTAATAGTTGGGCACTTAAGTACTATGTCTATGGAATCTAAGAACTCAGCCTTACTTTGGCTTTCAAGAAAACTACTAATAAATGAAGCCAGTTTAAAAAGAAAAACATATACTTTTAGGATCTATCAAATACTGTCTCCTTACCTGGATGGATAAAGCTGTGAAAATCTGCCATAATACCTTCCTGGAGGGAGTATTTAACACAGCCAATTTCACAAGGGAGGAAGCGCTGTTCACAATGAGGAGGTAGCTCACCATGGCTAAAAATATTCAGGAAATAAAAAATGCCTCCAAGGAGAGCTGAAAAACACAACAGAACAAAAACCCAAGACTATGAGAACCACTTTTTGTACAGGTGTGTGTTCCTGTATTTATTAGTGAATCATAAGAAGAGAAAACTCAATTATACCAGTAAGTACAAACTTTACAATCACCTTTATCAAGAATTTAAATAGCAACCATTCTTTATAAAAAGCAACAAAATTATTCAGATTCCAACAGTTTCTACATACTTCAGTTATAGAGCAACATTAAATTTCAGCAATGATAGAAACTGTGACAACAAAAATAGATTTGGGAAATAAATTCCAACAGAACAAATGAAGTAAAACTGTAACTATGGAAAATTTCTCTGCTTTTGTATTTTCTGCTAACATACAGAACACCACCTATAATACAAGAGAAATATGCAGGACTAATACTGGCCACTTAAGACCAATGTTAAAAGTTTGTGTTAAATGAAGACAGAACACAATAAAACCAGCCACAAGGGACAGAAAAGAACCTTTATTAGCTATGTTCTCTTCAGAGGTAGTGTACTAATTCACCCTTGCTTCAAGCCTGCCCACCCCAGGATACTTTAAAACTCTATTTTTAATTGGAAAATAATAGCACACCTTTATGGGTTACCATGGGGCTTCAATATATTTATAAATTGTAGGATGATTAAATCAAGCTAATTAATGTATCAATCCATAACATCTTATTTCTGTAGTCCAAAGTTTAAAATCTATTCTCTTACTATACTAGTCTGTGTAATAGGTCAAAAGCCTCATTTTTCCTGTCTACCTCTATAACCTCAGTGTTAGAGCTACAAAGAAGTCTAATTATGTTTAATAATGTATGAAGTGGTAGAAACCAAGAGATTTTTGTTGTAAAAAAAACTTTCCAATATTATTTCAACAAATGCAAATTAGTTCATTCTACATTAGTGCTATAATATTTAAACTCTTATAGTCAATTATTTTGAAATGGAAGATCAAAATGAACAAAACACATTCTGGGGGTGTGAAGCACATGATGGGTGTCCATGTTTGACTGAGATGGGACTTGGGCTTACAAATTAGGCTCGTCAGGCTAGCCTTTCACCTCCCCAACAGAGATTATAAACTAGTGCCACCCACCCTTACATTTTATATGGGTGCTGGTCACAACTGCATGGTAAACACTTTATTGTCATCTTCCCACACCATACAGAAGACTTTTTTTTTTCAATTGCTCAATATGGCATCCAAATTCAAGCACAGTATTTTAGCAATACTCTACCTTGATCACTTTTTATAGATAAATTTGACATATCAGGGGGAGAAATACTTGGTTTTGGGACTAGCATGGCAGGTCTCCTCAGTGGTATAGATATGACTTTCTGAAAGAAAGAGAATTACCAATCAAACACTTTAAAACAGAGCTGTTGGTGGATACTTTACTTCTCATATGTAAATTTAACAAAACCTCAAAACAGCCTGTGGATTCTTTCAGCGTTCCCTCAAGGACAATGAAAACAAATCCATTTATCAACTTCTTTTATCAATGAAAACAAATTCATTATCATTTATGTATGTATAGATTCAAAATCTATACACATAATGAATAAGAAGGTGAGTGGTAAATAAACTGTAGCTGAAAGTCATTTGTTCACTCGTGATCATCTCATTTCCCTGAGTCACTTACTACCAAATGCTGGTGGTCAAAATTATAGTTTTGAAAGAAAACAGAAAATCCCAAACACTGTAATATACTGTTTGTGGTTCTCACTTAAACATACAAATCTGAACAGGCAGTATCTCCAACTGCCACAAGACACACATACAACAGAAGTTTTGAGGAGACATTTTTTAAAAATTCTTTTTTTTCTTTTTAAAATATGTACACACAGAGCTTTGCCTGAATGTATGCCACATGTGTGTAGAGCCAGTGGAGGCCACAGGAGGGCATCAGAGTTCCCTGGACTCAGAGTCACAGATGGCTGTGAGCCACCATATGGGAGCACCGCCTCAAACCTGGGTCCTTCCGAAGAGCAGCCAGTGCTCTTAGCCAATGAGCCATCGGCAGCCCCTTGAGGAGAAATGTTTCATAAGAAATTAAATGACAAAACCAAAACAAAACAAAAAATCCCACCAACGTTCACAAGCACAAACCTCATAAATCAACCTGACTTAAGGCATCGACTTAAAATATAAATCTACCATATTAAAAAAAAATAATTTGCCAAACTTTTGAATGTCAATCCAACATCACTAATTTAAGAACTAAATTTTAGTATGTACAGCAACGTGAGAGAGAAGAAGAAAAACGCTCCGTTTTAATTACCTTGTCCTTCTCTGAACATCAATGAGCAGGAAAACAGTTTCTACTTAGTACTTTACTATCCCCCCACGTGAGCATTTACTTCGTTGTCTGTAGGATCTGCAAACGTTAGCCCGGGTCTTTACGTCTTGTCACTCCAATACTGAAAGCACAGTAACAGGCTTGCTTCTTACCATTTAGGAAGCAAAGCTCAACTACTCTGAAGTACACGGACTTTTTTTTAAAAAGCCGTCTAGCCATTAAGAGATGAAAGGGACTCTGGGAGGCCATTCAATGTGAAGCCCTGACCGCCAAACCCTCCTGTCCCCGACGGTTCCTCGGGCTCCACCGTGGCTGGGAGCGCACCGGCGGTGGGTGGAAGCGGCTGTCCTTACCTGCTTCTCTGAAGGCCCAGAATCCTTTCCCTGGGCTGCTCTCCACTCTCGAGCCATTTCAGAGTATTTCTCCTTCTCATCCTCCCTCAGGAGCTTTGGGAGAAGAGGGAGACAAGAGAGGAAGGCTGTGAGGCATCCGTTCCACTCCCCTGTTCTGGAAGGTTCTGTCGGTTGGTCCGGCCATGGGAAGGGCCGCGTCCCCTCCGCAGGCCCGGTCCCCACCTCGCCCTCCTGACCGCCCAAATGCCCACAGCCTCACCGCCCAGTCGGCCGAGCAGTAGGGGATGGCGTCTGCCACGCGGGTCACCGGCAGGCCTCGCCGGCGCAGTTCGGGAATCTTCTCCTGCACGAAGAAATAGTAGGCATTGCGGCTGGCCCTGCGGTTGGGCATGGC
Source organism: Lophiomys imhausi (assembly GCA_907164525.1). Taxonomy (NCBI): domain Eukaryota; kingdom Metazoa; phylum Chordata; class Mammalia; order Rodentia; family Muridae; genus Lophiomys; species Lophiomys imhausi. The sequence goes on along the minus strand of CAJQZJ010005154.1, from coordinate 3,142,793 downwards.
GTCGTCGAGCCTCGACGCCCTCCAGAGACACAGCAAGCACCCGCGCCCTCGCCGGGCTCCCGCCCTTAGTAACCGAGCTCAGCGGCTGCGCGCGCTTCAGCCCTGCGCTTGGCCAATCAGGGCGCAGCGCGCAGCCGCATTGGCCCCGTTGGGGGAGGGGAGGGAAAAAAAACAGCCTGAAACTGTTCAGGAAGATTCCACCTCGTGCAGAGGCGGAGGGGGCGGGCGGGAGGAGGGGCGGGACGCAAGTGGAGAGCGCTGCGATTGGTTGGCTGGCATGCCAGGTAGGCGGGGGATTGTCACTTGGAAGGTCTGGTGCCTTTTCTGTACATTGTTGCGTGATGTACCCAGGTAGTGGGAAGACGACCCACTGGTGCTTTGGGTTCCCAGGTGTTCACAGCTGGAAGTAGTGAGCGTGTGCAAAGCACCCAGAGGGGCAAGGTGGAGTCAGTAGGATGTTTTCGAGACAACAGCAGCAACAAACCCAACATATTTTAAAACTTCTGTTATTTATTAGCATTTGGGAGGCTGAAGATTGAATCAGAGCCTCCAACTAGGTGAGTCCTCTACCACCAAGCTGTGTTTTCAGCCCCTTCCCCCAGCTTTTAAAGTGCAATTTACAGTCACTCAAGAAGAAAACACAAGAGGCTGAGATTTCAAATAAGATCCTTGGATAAAGTTTTATAGGCTTTCTCATAAGGTCTGGGTAATTTTGGGGGGGTCAGTTTTATTATTAGGTGGCATTTTTGGAGTTTTTCTGAAATGCTTTTCTCATCTTATAAGCTACATAGTTACTACTGACTGAAGGTTGAGTCTGTATTTAGTAATGAGTTCTCATACTGGTTCAAAAGTGATTGCATTTCCCAATGAAATTCCTTTGTCTTTTCAGTTTACTAAATGTGTGTATATGCAGCATATGTTTTTTTAAGGCAGTTGAAACTCATTAAAATTTTTTATCTTTTCAGATAACTACATTTTTGTTTCCTAATAGTGTTGCTAGATTTTTCTGACATTGAATCAGCCTAACGTTTATAGTACATACTCTTATATTATTTTTTTTTATCATGAGGCATTGCTGACACTAAACAAAAATGTTTTGCTTTCTTCGTAGCTATGGGATTATTTTTGTGGTGTTTTTTGTAGGGATCAGAGGAATATCTGAGTGGCATCCTGAAAGAATGTGCTTTGTTGACATGAGTAGGGCCTTGTCCCAAGATCTCTGACTGTTGAGACACCCGCAAAGTTGTTACTCATATGGGCCAGGCTCGAGAGAAATGAAAATGATAAAGCTTTCTCAGAGAGTATGACAATGAGTGTTTGTGAATGAACTATCAGTGTGAGCAACTACTGCGGTTCCCTGCTTCTGGACGTTTGCAGTCTGAGTCTTGTTCACCTACAGAGACCTCTTGTGGAGACTTACTGACTCCTCTTCCGCTTCTGTAACTAACAGACACACGGAGGTTCCAGATTGGCAAAGTTAAAGGATTCAGCAGGCTAGAAAACTCCCATTGAATCCCAGTTTCACATACGTGTGTTTGTGTGCTGTCCTTTCTTCATTCCCTCTCTGCCCCTGGTTAGGGAGGGTTCCAAGACCCAAGTCATTCATGATTTGGCAGCTTTCCTTACTAAATATTGGCATTAGGATTATTATTGCCTCATAAAGTGAACTCCCTTTTTCTATTTTTAGAATCAAATAAGAGATGAGAATTACTGATTCTTTGAAAATTTGGTAGATTTTCTTGGTTAAGCCCTGATCCAACCTTTGGAAGGCAGCTGAGGGGTGGGGCGGGGGCTGAACCTTGGGTATCTGGCATGGGTTGTCTTTTTAGTTTTCTTCAGCCATTTCTCTTAGAAACCTATGTTATATTTGGGACTGCAAGTATATGGGTATAAAATTTGCTGAGATGAGGCTACTGAAACTTTTATAAATATGGATGAGACAACTGCTTTATAGGATCATATACTCAGCTGCATGACTCAGCAGTTTTACTCTTTGCAGAGGAATGGACTTGCCCAGAGGCTTGTTGATGAACTTGTAATAATAGCTCTGCTCTTTAAATGCCCTACATGGGTTTTTGTTATTCCATATGAAGTTGAGAATTTTTTTTTCCAGGTCTATAAAGAATTGTGGTGGTATCTTGATAGGAATTGCATTGAATCTATAGTTTGCTTTTGGCAGGATGGCCATTTTTATTATGTTGATCCTACCTATCCATGAGCATGGGAGATCTTTCCATCTTCTGATGGCCTCTTTAATTTCTTTCTTCAAGGACTTGAAATCCTTGTCATACAGTTCCTTCACTTGCTTGGTTAGTGTTACCCCCAGCTGTTTTATATTATTTGCGGCTATTGTGAAGGATGTTGTTCCCCTAATTTCTTTCTCCTCCATTGCTGATGGGAGTGCAAACTTGTACAACCACTATGGAAATGAGTCTGGAGATATCTTAGAAAACTTGGAATAGCCTTACCTCAAGACCCAGCCATACTACTTCCGGGTATCCATGCAAACGACAAGGACAAAGCCTCATCTATGTTCAAAGCAGCATTATTTGTAATAGCTAGAAACTGGAAACAACCCAGATGCCCTCAACTGATGAATGGATAAAAAAAAAAAAACTGTAGTACATTTACACAATAGAATACTACTCAGCCATCAGAAACAAGGAAATCATGCAATTCACAGCCAAATGGATATAACTAGAAAAGCTCATACTGAGTGAGCTAACTCAGACTCAGAAGGATGGGCATGGCATCTACTCACTTATAATTGGATTTTAGCCATATAGTACAGGATAACTATCCTACAACCAATACACAAAAAGGATCAGGAACATAGACTTTGTTACCTATTAAGGTGACAATTTGCCCTGCGAATGCCACCATGTTGGCCCCCAGTGCAAGAGGAAGCTCTTAGCCCACATGTGACTGTTGAGCTGAGAGGGGTTGATATGTAGGGACACTCCACATTGGAGGAGTGGGAAGGGTGGGAGAGGGAGGAGAGGGTGGGAGGGTGGAATGAGGGCACTGTGATGGAGATGTAACTTGTAGCAATAAATAAACAAACAGACCAAAAAAGCCCTACACAGAATACCTCAAAATCATCAATGTTTGAAATGATAAATTGTGTATAATACGGTAAACTACGGGGGAATATAAAGACATGAGCTAGCCTTGATGCTCAATGTGAATTCCGAAATGTTTCTGAGTGGAAGAAAACATACTTAAAAATCTGCATTCTCTGTGACACTGTGGTTGCAACCCTGGAGAAAGGTAAGACCATAGTCAGAAAAATCAGAAAGGCAGTAGGAGCATGAGGCCTGGGGGTAGGGCAAAACTGGAACTGGCATAGAAAGCCTTGGAGGCGGCAAGCTATTTTGTGTTTTGCAGTGTTAGTGGTTACAAGCAGGGCATGCCAAAATTCATCAAATTGCATTTTGAGACATATTCTTTTTCAAAGGTTATTATTTTATGTGTATTGGCATATTTCCTTGTGTCTTTGTCTAGAGGACATTGGATCCCCTGGAACTGGAGTTACGGATGGTTGTGACCTGCCATGTAGGTGCTGGGAATTGAACTTAGGTCCTCTGGGAAGAACAATTAGACCTCCTAACCCCTGAGTAATCTCTTCAGCCCCTAAATTGTGTGCATTTCATTCTGTGTAAACTGCAGTCTAATAAAATTTAAAGATTGACATTTAAAAATTATAATACTTGTTTATAATTTTAAAAATCACATATACTGTGTCTCCTTTTTCTTTCTAATATTAAGACCTTCCAAGCCTCTTTCTTTCTTTTTTCTTTTTCTTTTCTTTTTTTTTTTACAGATTTATTTATTCATTTTATGTATAAGGGTTCTGTTTTATTGCATACCAGAAGAAGGAATCCACAGTTGTGAGCCACCATGTGGTTCCTGGGAATTGAACTCAGGACCTTTGGAAGAACAGCAAGTGCTCTTAACTGAGCCATCTCTCCAGACTCCTAGGCCTTTTCTTAATATTTATTAAGCTGTTTCATTGATCATTTAAATAATCTGAATTTTGTTCTATTGAGAAACTTATTTTTTAAAAAGTGTTTTTCTTTTTACCCCTTTCTGCTTTAAATGTATTCATCCTTTCTATTTCAGCCTGTTTTGCATTTCTTTTTCTAGTTTCTGGAATAATATATTTTATTCTTTCCAATGTCTATTTTTGTAGGTTTATTTCTCTCGCCTCTGCTTTAGTCGGATTGATCAGCATTTCTGCTCTACATACTTTCCTGCTGAGTTCAAAGTTACTCATTTTGTTTTTCTTCATTCCATAGATAGGGTGTGGGGGTCAGAGGACAACTTTCAGGAGTTGGTTCACCATGTGGGATCTGGACATTAATTTCAGGTCATCAGGACTGTACAAGCATCTCTTTCTACTGAGCCATCTCTCCAGCACCTTCCTGAATGGCAGCTTACAGACCTCCTTCTTGGGTCCAGTTGTTGAAGGGAGCTGTTAACGAAGCCGCCTCCTATTTGGTGAACCGACGGACTGCAGTCATGATATTCGCACTGCAGAATGCTTCACAGGTGTCTTGAGGAAGCTATATTACAGCTGCAATCATGGCTCCTGCTGTGTCCACAATTTCTGTGTCAGGAGATCTCGCTCCAGCACAGCTGCGGCAGCTTCCGACAGTAACAGGAACGTCAATCAAGAGAAACCACGAAAAGGTTTCTCTTCCTGCAGCTGTTCTCACACAGGATGGATGAGTTATGGGTGACTCAGGAAAAAAAAAAAAAGTTGTGATTTGGTGCTTAGGTAAAGCTTAGGTGGGACTAAAAGCCTTTGCAAGGCTGTAATTGGTAGAATCCCAGTCTATGCCTAGGCAAGTTATACTCATCATTGATGATACAAGCAGGATGATGCATTTAGGTGGATTTTTCTCCCTGAACTATTCCCAGGGCTGCAGCATTGAGCCCAATAAGGCTTTTTTGAATGGCCTTTGGCTGACATGTATCATTGGCATAATGAGCTGAACAAATTTCATGAAGAGCAGACTCAACAATAGCAACCACAGAAAAGAGGCAGTTAAGAGGCTATTCTACTCCAAGTAGAAGATGAGCATCGAAGAATCTCCAGTGGGAGATGATTGAATTAGTCACAAGCCTATCTCTTGGTAGGAAAAGCCCCTTGCTCCAACTGTAGACAGAATGCTGTCCAAAAAGGACAAAACTTGGAAGCAGGTAAGTCGACAGCCTAGCTCTGCCAAGACAGGGTAGGCAAGTCCTTCATAATTCCTGCTCTACAATCAATGTCTGTCAGAGAAACAGGGCCAAATGACCGAAGATCGATGCTGTAATGTATGGAGAGAAAATGGGAACTGCCCAGGCAGCCACTGGTATGTCATTTCTTAGTTTGGGAAGCTGCAGGCCCTGTACTTCCTATAAAATCAGATATATTTATCCCTCTCAGGTCTCTGAGGTGGTTGAAGAACAGATAGCTAGAGTCTCATAATTAAATTTTGAGTTGTTTAGGAGTCAAGAGAGTGTTATAGATCTAAGAAGATGCTTTTAAAATTGTGTTGCAAGTTAGTATGAATGTTGAGTTAGATATAGAACTTTAAACTCATGGAGATGGTTAGATAGTAGAATGTTAAAGTCAGGTGCCAAATACATATGGACTGGACATTGGGAATGTACGCTAAGCCATATAACCCTCATAACTGTGGCCTAATTACCTCTGTTGTTTTGTATTGTATTTATTATTATAAGAGAAAGAGCCATTTGTTGGACTGAAAGGGGAAACTGTAGGGGGAAATAAGATATACCTTAAACTTTAAAAAAAAAGGGAAGAAGATGGGGGGTTGAGGGTGGGAGGGTGTGACTGGAGGGGGGAGTAGGGAGGGGATTGCGATTGAGATGTAACTTGAAGAAATAAAAAAAAAAAAAAAAAAAGAGGCCCAGATGAGCCACTGTGAACCGAGAGTTCTGGTATTCAAGCCCTGAGATACATTATCAAGAGGCACCTGAGAATTCCAGACAGTCATCAAGTGCTGAGGCTACAATAAGCTAACACTACGAAAAAATGTTAGAGATACTGTGGTAGAGTCTGTGGAAGGTGACATTGCTGTAAATCAAGACTATTAAGACTGCGAGGCTTGGTTGCTAGAAAAAAAATCCTCTAAAGGTTACAGAGTCAAATTGTAATGGCAGCCTCTGAATATTGGTCCTCTAAGCTGAGAAAATGCTCATTTTGAGCACACCCAGCAATGAGCCTTTGTCATTGAAAGCTTTGAGCCAGGAGCCAAAACCGTCTGGCTCACAGCTTGGAGCTGTCAGTCTCTGCATTAGAGGCCTGGTTTGTAAGCCCCCAGAACTCAGGGCCAGAATCAGAGAGCTACCTCCTGCTCCTTGCAATTGTATTTGGATAAAGAAAAAGAGCCCATAGCCAAAAACACTTGTGACAGTTTCGGAGTGTTGTGTGGGTTTTTTTTTTTAAACCAACATTGATAAAGGATCAACACACAACAAACTGAACATATCGAAAATGTAAAGTTTGATGAGTTTTGACATTTGTCCACCTGTAAATCTATGCCTGCAAACAAGGCAAAGCACACATCCACTCCCATTTTCTCCTCACCCCCTCACACTGCATGGAGTTCCCACAGTTCACTACTAATTTCTCCTTCAGCCTTTTTCTGTGTCTTATTGTGCGCACTCCTCTTCCATTGCTATGATCCTCATGTTCACTCATATTTTCTTCTATATCTGATCCTACCAGTATATTTCCACATCAGATTATTCCACTTCTATCAGCAGGAGATAATTGAATCTATTTCTCTACTTAACATAACCATTTTTTAAAAACTTTCTTCCACACAGAATAGAGTTATGTAGAACTTATGGTAACAATTAACTGACCTTGTCTACTACTTTGTCACCCAAGTCATTTCTAGGTCTGTCTCAAAAGGTTGATTTTCCTTATTAGGAGTTAATGTCCTACGAGCTTGCTTGGTAATACTTGATTGGATGCTGGTCATTTTACTTTGTTAAATGATGCATATCCCTAGATTCTTGTGCTTTGCTCTAGGACTTGGCTTATCATTTGGAAACATTTGAATGCTTGCTCTTGCTCCTTTTTTGCTCCTTGCTTATGCTGTGTTATTTGAGGGCAGAGCAACCGCTAAGACTAATTTTCTCCTCTGCTGACGTGACACCCTTCTGGGCACGCCACCTGACGGCCCATGAATTTGGAGGCTTTTCCATTTTGGCTGACAAGAACACTATTTCCAGCCCTGTGTGAATTCCAAGGATTGTTCCTTCTGATCCTTTCAAGTCATTCTTCCCCTGGAGCTGTGTAGTTTCCTCCCACGCAGGCTCTGATCAGTATTCAGCTAAAGCTTCAAGGGAGGTCCTCCCCAGAACTCCAGGGTGCTTTTGGCTTTCTTTTTCTTCACGCTGCTTCCTCTCTCCTGGTACTCTGCTGGCAAACTCTTCTCGCTTTGGCCAACATGGACCCTTGGCTCCATTTTCTCAAGCCAAGGAGACTCTAGGGCCCTGAGTGCTTGCTTACCCTTCTGGATGCTGCCCTCTGGATCTCCTGACCTGCGGCAATCGGTGTAGCTACAAAGCGTGTTCTTTTCTGTTCTTTCAGTTACCTTGACTCCCTGATGTACAGTGTCTGAAGTCATGGCTCTGTATATTTGGGCAGGTTTTCAATGACTTCATGTTGTTTGATAAATCTGTGTTCTATGTTGCTCCACCTTGATCCAAATGACTTTCTCTTCTTTTAACACTTAAAAAAATAACATTATACTCAACTACTAATTTCTAGATAGGGTCAGGACAGATCACCCTGAAGAGTAGGTGACTTTTAAAATGAGAAAGAATAGAAAGGAACAGAGAGAAAAGAATACTAGACAAAGGGAATGGGACACCAAAGGCTCAGAGGATGAAGATGTAGTCATGACCTCAGTGCCGATGAAAGCCTGCTGGGCAGTAGTGTTCTGATTCCATTCAGGGAGAGAATGGTGTATGCTGAGCTTGGAATAATGAATGGGAACTTGGGTGTGGCCGTTATGAAGAATTCAAATTGTAATCTCAATAAAATGGTCATTTAAGGGCTTTATTTTTCTATTATTTTAACCGACGGAATGTGGACATTTATTGCGCACCACATGCTGTTTTGGTAAATGCACACACTATGGAAAGGCTAAATTGAGCTAATTAATATATGTATTTCCTTGGTAATTATATTCCTCGTGGTGAGGGCACCTTAGATCTCTTTTTTAAATTGCATTTATTTGTTTGGGGGATGTGCTATGGTGTGTACCGGAAATCAGAGGACAACTTGTGGTAAGAATGAGTGCATGTGAGATGGCTGCATGGTGAAAGATACTGAGAAGCCTGACAACCCGAGTTCAGCTCTCAGAACCCACGTGACAGTAGAAAAGAATTGACTCTTCTAAATTGTCCTTCCACACCGACATGTGCGCCATCCCTACCCCCTAAGTAAATATTTGTAGAAAAGCAATAAGAATGGCCAGAGCAGGACTGGAGAGATGGCTCAGTGGTCCAACCACTGACTGCTCTTCTAGAACACCTGGATTTGATTCCTAGCACTCCCATGGCCGCTCACAACCTTTGTAACTCCAGTTCCAAGGAACCTGATTCTTCTGGTCTCTGGGGGCACACACAGGCTACACAGACATACATATGGGCAAATACCTATATTCATAAAACAAAAAGCTTAAAAAGAATGGGCTTGGTAAGATCTGTTAAGAGGTTCCTTTAAGAGTCAAGGGATAACTGCCCTTTGAGGCATTGCAGATGTGGCTGCTGTGTCACATGTGCATCAGTAGATGGCAGAGAGGAGAGAGGTTATGTCTACATTCAGTGTTCTGACCCATGAACATCTGAATGAATAGTAGCCTAACATTCCTAGAAAAACAATCATGCTGGAGACCAACACCAGTTTGACGCCATGGAGCTTGGACAGGGCGCTGGCCTGTGATGACCACCAGTCCAGCACTGGGTAAGTACCAGATGGGCTTCTAGGACAGGAGGCAGACAAAAAAGACTAGAAACACCCTGCCTGGCCTTGGATGTGGAGATCTGGCCCTCATGGGGTCACAAGAACAGGAAAGCTGTCCATGCCCTCACATACTGCAGCACTCAGAAGAGCAGGCTCTGCACCTTGCCTGGACAGCACAGTACAGCTGGCCTGGGATGTGGGGGATGTGTGTGAGTCAGCTCTGAGGGTGAGTGTGGGAGAGCCAGCCCTGCCTTTTGTCTGATTTGTGATGGTACTGGTGAGGGAGAGATTCCCTGACCCTCCTTTTTGCCCTCACCATCAGTGGTGAAAAGGAGATCTGGCCCTGCCTCTCACATGCTACTGTACTTGGGAGAGCAGGCTCACAGTACAGCTGGCCCCAGATGTTGGAGATGTGTGAGAGCCAGCCCTAAGCATGTGAGTGTGGGAGAGCTAGCACTGGTGTTGGCAAGGGAGAGAGTCTTGCCTCTACTCTCTGATGCCCTTGACACAGGTGGCCAGTGGGAAAGTTGGCTCTGATTAGCACATGGTTGGAAAAGAACTGGTCCAGCCCCTTGCCTTGTGTAGCCCTTGGGATAGCAGGCCCTGCGCATTGCCTGGGTAGCACAGTGGAGTTGGCTCTGGATGTGAGGGTTGCAGGCCCAGAACCAGGGTTCTGAGTTGGCCAGCACCAACATATACCCCACGGATGAACTGCTGGAGTGCATGGGGAGGCCAATTCCTCAGATCCAGGATGGCAGGATCTCCATGACACAGGACAACAACAGTATATCTGGGAGGAGTCCCAGTGAGGTTCCAGTATTGACAGGGTGGCAGAAGCCAGAGGCTTCGTACCAGACCAAGGGATCATTATAATGAACATTTGCAAGCAGAAATGTATGGACAAAATGGAATGTTGAGGGACACACTGACACTACAGTTTCCAAAATGAGATTTTTTTTTTATGTTGGGAGGGGTGTCAAGGGTGGAGGGGGGGTCTGGGGGGAGGGGGGAAATGGGAGGGAACAGGGTACATGATGTGAAATTCCCAAAGTAAAAAAACTAAAAAATATAAAAACTATTAAAAATAAAAATTAAAACAGAAGAGTCAAGGGATAAGAGCTGTGTGTAGGGGTTAGATAAATTAGATTTAGAAAATATATAGGAGTTTCTGATACTGTCTCTTAATTCGGGGCCTGAAGAGCATTATCAGCATGAAGTCAGCAAAAACAGGAAAGACTTAATAGACTGAAAAACAGGAAAGACTGAATAGACTGAAAAACAAGGTTGAAGTCAGGAAAACAGGAAAGACTTAATGGACTAGAAGAAACAAAGTATCTGGCCTGACTGTTTTCAGCTGCTAAGTGGGCGGAGCCCAAATTAAGCTGAAACAGAGTTCCTCCTATTTAAGGACAGTGCATGGAGCCCAGAAGAAGAAGAGGCCCCTGATGCTAGAGAGCTCCAAGAGTCCTGCTGAAAAAAGGGCTGGCCATTGATGGCCAGCTCTCTCCCTGAAGCAGAAAGAAGCCGGTGAGCAAAGAAAGCCCGAGCAAGACACCAAAAGGCCAAGGACTGGATCCTGTGGCTCAGCTTTTGCCTAGAGGGGTTTGATCTGTCCGATCAGTGGCCTAGGGGAAACTGTGCCTGGCTTTAAGGACTGAGGTAGAGCAGCTGAGTTCCTGATTCAAAAGAAGTAAGTTGGCCTGCAGACGGCTGGGGTCTCCCACAGAGGAGAAAGCATGAAGCCTTATTTAAGATGAGACTGCTGCCGGGCGGTGGTGGCGCACGCCTTTAATCCCAGCACTTGGGAGGCAGAGGCAGGCGGATCTTTGTGAGTTCGAGGCCAGCCTGGTTTACAAAGCGAGTCCAGGACAGCCAGAGATATTCAGAGAAACCCTGTCTCGAAAAACCAAAAAAAAAAAAAAAAAAAAAAAGATGAGACTGCAATAACCAACTGACCCTGACGAACCTGCATCTGAGAGATCCAGAAAAAGGACTGCTAAGTGTGTTAAAGAATCTACAACAAAGACTGTGTTCCTGATGACTGAGGACCTGCCCCAGAGACTGTATCATTCTAAAAGGTTATGAAAGTAGTTGTTATAATTATCAATAGGTTTAGTGGATAGGTTAAAGGGGTTGTAGGAATTTATAGGATTAATAGTTAAGAAATTGTTGGTCTTTGTTATAAGTGAATTTAGTAATAAATAAATAAGAGTTAAATAATAATTTAAAAGTTCGGTTACAGCTGTGGGTGTTTCTGAGTGGTAAAATGCTTGAACAGCATTCCTGGTGTCCCTAAGGTCACAAGGTGATGAGGAGTCTAGATGAATTCTACACAAGGCAAGATGATCACAAGCTCAAAGTCAACCTGAATAATGTATTGAGACCACGACTCAAAATACAAAAATTGAAAATGGCTGGAAATACAGCTTAATGGTGTGTTGTTGGGACCCATGCCCAGGACTCTTAGGGGCGGGGATGAGCTGTCGCGAAATCAAGACCCAGATCCTGGGAGGCCAGTAAGAGGCAAAAGCAGACTCATTTATTTCCAAAAGAGGGGGTTCCCTTTATAACCTCCACCCAGGGTCCCATTGGCTCCCCAACTGCAGGCTACTGCTGCTCTTCCTCATTGGCTCCATCAATCTCCAGGCAGGGCTCAAGCTGGGAATGCTGGGGCAGGTCTCTCAGGTCAGCTGAAGCCTAGCCATGCATGCGCTATTTAACAGAAGGCCTTGTTTCTGCTCAGTGGCAGACCTTATTCCTCCTACAATGGTGAAGTTCTTGCTTGGCATGTGCAAGACCTTAGGATCCTTAGGCTTCAATCCCCAGTACCCAGAGGAGTTAAGAAAGTCAAGTTGCAAGTGAACCCAGACAGTGGCCTAGGCCAGAAATGCACTGGTTGATATGGAAAGCAAGGAATGGCTAGAATTGTATTTCAGAGAAAAAAAAAAAAACCAGAATTTATAGGTTGCATGTAAGAACAAGAGAAATGGAGAAACCTATGTTTGAGTAACCAAGTGGCAAGTAATGCTTTTACTATGTTCGGGAGGACCTGGGATAGAGGGAGACAATGCTAGTGCCAAGGAGGTTCCAAAACACTTCGGAGCTTCTCATTTCTGTTCTTTCATTCTTTGATACATTTTTTTTCATTCTTAAGTCAAGTCCTAAATAAACATAACTATCTACTTTTCAACCAAATCAATTATACTATTCAGAAATTTTAGAAGGTGGCAAGCTTTGGTTGGAGTAGTCTGGGGATTAAAGGTTCCATTATGGACATGTTAATTTCTAAATGCCTATTGTACGAATGAAGATGTCCAGTGGGCAAAAGGCCATATAAGTTTGGAGATAATTCTATGATATAGAATTTGGAAGCAAACCACATAAAGACGGTATTTAAATTCATGGGGATGAATGAGATAACCCAAGGAGAGAGTGGAGAGGCAAAGAGAAAGAGACAGAGAGAGAGAGAGAGAGAGAGAGAGAGAGAGAGAGAGAGAAAGACTGAAGATGGAGTACCAAAGAACACAAGCATTTAGAAGCCATAGAAAGGTGACCGAGTGAAGGTGACTAAAGAGAAAAGGGAGAAGTAGAAAGAAGATGAGGAAAACCACAGGATGAATGACTCCAGCAGGTAGCAATTCATTTGCTGAATATGGGTTCGATAACAGCTGGTTCTGTTATAGTCAAATGAGTAGGCTGGATGAAACAAAGGCTATGATAAGGAAGATGGGCAATAAAGAAATAAACAATTACGGTTCTAATTGGATGTCATAACATTGTATTGGAAAAGTCCAACAAGGAAAAACAAGGAAATAGTAATGGACAGAGCCTGACATTTAGGGTACTCAGAGAAGCCCCTGCGTAAGACAACAAAATGTGAATAGACTAGAAGGAAATGAAAAGCCAAACCATGAAAGTTCCAGAGATCATTCCAGGCAGGAGGAACAGCAAGCATCCAGATGAGAGGGGAGTGTGTTTGAACAACAGCAAAGCCACTCTTATAACTAGAAGAGGGTGGAAGGTGTGGGGATAGGTTGTAAATGGTGAGTGAGTGCCAAGCCATGTAAGACTTACACAAGGGATTTTAATCTAAACGAGGGAAAGCCACTGGAGATTTGGGGGGATTTTTACTATTTTTAAAAATACGAACATAGAAGGTGTAATTTTCAGCTAAGTGTGCTGAAAGCACTCGAGAACACTATAATGGGTTCTTGGAAAATATGGCTGAGTTTTCCCCAATGCCGATTTGTAGTAAATGCCTGATATTGTTTGTGAATAGCCTCCATCCTGCTCTGATAAAGTAATGGCAGTTAATGGTCTTTGAAAGCTACTAATACTGGCCTGTCTTAAAAACTCCATGAGAGTTATTCCATACCCCCCTCACAACTGTAAGAAACAGGTTCCTTGATTAGCCCTGCTTGTAGACTGGGAAATTGAAGCCTAGAGTAGAAAACTGACTTCCCCAGCTGACATGGCCCATGACTCGGAGATCTATGAGGTCCCATGACACCTTAACACTCTTATAACGTGTTTATAACAGATAGTCTAAGATTTTTATGATCTGAAAATTCACCAAAAAAAAACCACCAGGAATTTCTGAGTTCCTTTTAGACATTGCCTGAATGTGTTTCTACATTTTGAGTAAATGAACCCCAAACTGCTCAATTCCTCTTGCCAGCTGAGTCTGAGTACCTACAACCTTTTGTTGGTCATGTGGATTTTGCCTCTTGCATGGCCTGGTAATATTTCTCTCTATTCCTAGTGCCATGGCCTACTTTGGGTGGTTTATTCCTTCCTGGCCTCTTGAAATAAACTCCCCCATGAGAAGGCCTCTATGTGTTTTCTTTCTCCTAAACTCATCCTATAGTCTGTGGCCAGAAACACAATTTGCAGAAACACAAGCCTGATATTCCTTTGCTTAGAAGTTCTCATGAGTTTGTTGTTGTTGTTGTTTTTGCCTTAAGTCCAGACCTGGAAACCCAATTTCTCCTGTCTGATCCTGGCATTCGATATTGCTCCTCTCCCGGTGTGAGCCGATGCTCTGGGAAGCAAGCCCCACCCTCACATCTGCTTGCTGCTTCTGTACCTCTCTCTGGCTTCCCTTCTGCTCTTAGAGATTCTGTCCCAATGATGCTTAAGACTTGAGATCAGAGGTTACCTTCCAACTAAAACATTTCTGAGCTGCACAAATTATCTATTCCCTCTGTTTTTATTCCCACATCATACCTGATACATACCCCACCATCATATTTGCCTCCCTCCCCACACACATGCCTGTCATGCATCTGTAAGTTCTTTGATAGGTTTTTGAATCCCTCTTCATTTTTAAATTTCTAAGTATTGTAGGTACTCCATAAGTGAATGAATTTCACATGCCTGTCATGCATCTGTAAGTTCTTTGATAGGTTTTTGAATCCCTCTTCATTTTTAAATTTCTAAGTATTGTAGGTACTCCATAAGTGAATGAATTTCACAGAAGAGAAAAGAAGAAGGTAAAGGGAGGTGACTACGCTGGAGCAGATGGTAATACATATTGATTCTCTCCATGTGTAAGGCTTCTAGAATTGGCAAAGACAGGCACAGTGCACACACTTGTATGAGACATCCTTACCCCACAATTCCAAAGTGAAGGTCAAGGTGGATGCTCTCTAATACTGCCTTTGAGAGTTCATCTGACCTTTGCTCGTTTGAACTGCTTCCTTTCATGATGCTCAGTGTTCTGCCTTTGTGTTTCATCTCACCTGATTCCTGGGTGGGGAACAGAGGGAGCCCTGAGTGAATGAAGTCATGAGTGAATGTGTGCTGTTGACATTGGCATGGCCATGGCACGGGCCATAATCTCAAAGCCACGGGAAAATGGCAAAGCCTTCTTCCAACAACCCAAGCTGGGATTTACAGGGATGGGAGAGCCTTCCTGTGGCCCATGTGTGGATCTTAACAGTGTGTGCAGAAATGCCCCTAACAGCTTTCTCTTCATGGATATGCACAGCCTAAGGATTGCCCCCTACAGAGACTGCTCCTACAAAGTCCAGATATTGTAGCCCAATTTCCCTTTACCTCAGCACTATTGCCTCTCTGCCCATGTGAACACATGCTCTGGGAAGCAAGTTCCACTCTCAGTCGTTTGAGCTAAATCAGTCTTCTTGATCCAGCAGTAGCCCATAAACTCTGGCTTTTTGTTTATCTATATTTGAGAACCCAGCCTCTGTGTTCAACTGTATATAATAAACACACTGAGCTTCCAGTGTGCTGAGGTTTCTCCATCAGAGAACCAATCCAGCCCATCCAAGATTTTTGTCCATGTGTCTCTGTGTGCTATTTGTTTTCCATTCCCTCACTCCGCTAGTTGAGATTCGACCTTGAGGCTATACTAGTGAGGCATTTACCCACATTCAGTGAGTGAGGTCATTAGCTAATGTATTTTGAAGCTCAACATCTATCCCTTGGGTTCTTTTTGTCTATGACTGGAGTGAGGGAAGACCTCTTAAAAAGTGCTTAGGCCTCTGAGCAAGAATCTTTCCCCTTAATTGTCAAGATCTACTGCTCAAGGTACTTTGGGCTTGTGAAACCCGACTGGCTAGCCCCCCACCCTGTTTCTCTTTCTCTATCAGGCTGTGAGACCCTGCTTGATCACTGGGATCAGAATGGCTCTGTCCCCCATTTTGGGAGTTGCCAATGTTACTCAGGTTTCCAAAAGATGCTAAGATTGGAACAGAAACAGAGACACAAGCCAAAATCATTATCAGGGCATATAACAGAAATATCCTTACTTCATCTCTGGCCCTGTAAATTACAAACAATTTATGAGTTGAAGTATTAGTCAGTAAGTGTTCCCTGGGCTTCAAATCCTCATAATTAACTTGATTAGTGGATCACAATTGAGACATAATGAGAGCAGGTGTACATTTGGGAGCTCTGTATCTGGCTAAAAATATAGGCCTGACAAAACACCTGCCACTCCTCTCTGCCTTCCTCCAGGGAAGTCCCAGACAGTGAATAAATTTTGGGGAGGGTCATATCTTTAGTCAGAAGCTTGCCACATTGTAGAAATAACAGTAAATAGAAAATAAGGAAGTATAAATGAATGAAAACATTACCTAGAGACCTAGAGACTGTCTTTTTGTTGTTTCATCTTTTTAAAGGGTGTTTTCCATGTTTGAGATCATGCTGCTCTGTTCTTTTTTTTTTTTTTTTTTTTTTTTTTTCTGTGCATTATCCTTGCATGGACCCTTTTGGGAAATGCATTCAGAGAGCTAAATCAGATGGAGGGGGGTTCTAACTCCAGGTAGAGCATCACTTAATTCAGCATCCAGTATCACCCAAATTGGGAGTCTAGGATAACA
>CAJQZJ010005154.1:3088808-3117137 GCA_907164525.1 Lophiomys imhausi | reverse complement strand
GTGTGTGTGTGTGTGTGTGTGTGTGTGTGTGTGTGTGTGTGTGTGTGTGTGTGTGTGTTTAGGAGTAGGGTTATCACTAACTGACTTGGATTTGAATGCTAGATTAGTATTTTATCTTACTTCGTTTGACTTGGCCATGGAAAGTTAACTCATCTCATAGTGCTAGCTAGATAATTAAAATTAAACCATGTAAAAACTTCCAAACAAAGTTTGGAACAGAGTAGTAACTAAGTACTTCTCATGAACCCAACCAGGCATATTCATTAGCATTTTGGTGCCGCATCAAGAAATAAATCTCAGTAGCTCACTGCTGTTGATATTTATTTCTTAATCATGTCACCTAGAAGCTACACTTAGCTGTAGGTAGCTGAGTTTTGGCTAGGCTTGGTGGACTTGAGTCTGCGCCAATTGTCTTTTAATTCCAATACCCAGTATGAAGGAACAGACACTAACTGGTTATGTTGTTCTCACAGTGGAGGGCAAATGCTTGGGGCGTTTGGGTGGGAGTATAGAGGCGGTACTTAGAGCCAAATCATACAAGTAGCTTTCAAATTTCTGCTTGGACATGTCTTATGACATATCTGTTCCTATTACACCGGGCAAAGGAAATCCTGTGGCCCAATGTGTAGTCTGTGGAGTTGGAATTGTACCCATGCCTGGAGAGACCAATGTAAGATTGGGGAAGGAATGAACAGTAAAATCTGTCAGCTGAACTAAATCATCCAACAACTGTAATCTTGTCTTTACTATGTAGCAGAATCTTTAGAAACCTGCAGAATGGGGCTGTTAACACAAGCCCCACATGACTGGATAGGAAATTCTCAGGAGGTGAGATGTGATTCTGCTGTGAATGCAGTGAGAGCAGGAAGCAGCTTTTAGAGACAGTGATACTTGAGGAAGCCCTGGAGAATAAGTAGGAGTTAGAAGGAAAGGGTGCTATGGGGGCTAAAGAGAAATGTACAGAGGGAACAGGTTGTGTAAAGGCTGAGAACCAAGGGAGGGCATAATATTTTCTGAAAACTAGAAATATTTAGTGCTGCAGGGGCAAAGAAAAGAGAAGTCCCTTTGTACCCCCAGAAGGCTAAATAAAGTCTTGAAAAAGAGTCAGAGCCAGGGAAGTCCCATGAGCAAATGTGCATTTTAGAAAGAACATTTGTGCTCAAAGTGGGGAATAGATTAGATGTGGGTAAGGAACTTTGTAGGAGAAGAAGTGATGGGATATGAACCTATACCGTACAATGAGATAAGAGACAGACATAGGGGATGGAGAGATGGCTCAGAGGTTAAGAGCACTGGCTGCTCTTCCAGAGGTTCTGAGTTCAGTTCCCAGCAACCACATGGTGGCTCACAACCATCCACAACATGATCTGATGCCCTATTCTGGCATGTGGGCATATGTGTAGACAGAACACTGTATACATAGTAAACAAACACACAAACAAACAAATGAGACACATATGGGGGGAAGGAAAGGGGAGACAGACAGACAGACATGGAGAGACTAACATGACCGTGGAAGTAGGACGGGGAAGGAACGTTAAAAATATGTCCAGATTTCTAGCTTGGGATTTCTAGGAATACCATCCATGGTCATGAAATAATATGAAAGGAGAAACACATAAAGGAGGTGCATGGAAATCCCTCCATCTCTTTCTCCTAATTATATTATAGCCCAGGCTGCTATAATTAAGGTACCTACAGCATACTATATTAGTTACTTTATGCAGTGCTGGGACAAAATGCCTGATAAAGCAACTTAAGGAAGAGTTTGTTTTGGCTCACAGCTCAAGGCTATAGTCCACCATAGTAGGAAGTCATAGTGGCAGGAGCTGAGACACTGATCACATTGCATCTGCAGCCTGAAGCAGAGGGAGATGAATGTTTGGGCTCAGCTCTTTCTCCTTTTCATGAAGTCTTGGACTCCAGCCCATGGCATGATTCAGTCTTTAGGTTGGGTAGTCCCACCTTACTTAACGTCATCTCAATAATTCCTCCCAGACATGCACAGAGTCCTACCTCCTCAGTAATTTTAGGTCTTATAAAGTTGATGATCTTACTTATCACACATAGTGACTAACACAAAGTACTTTATTTTTCTGTCTCATTATATTGAATTTGTGGGGCTAGGGCTACCATTTCCAACATGTGTTTCCTAGCTGTAGGCTTTTTTTCATCAGCAGGAACAAGGAAAGTAGAGTTGAAGACAAACGACTTGCTAGCAGAGAGGTGACCTAGAAGCTGTACTCCTTACTTCTCACTTCTTTTTTTGTTTCGTTTTAGGATTTATTTATTTATTTTTTAATAATTTATTTTTTATTTCTTCAAGTTACATCTCAATCACAATCCCCTCCCTACTCCCCCCTTCAGTCCCACCCTTCCACCTCCTCCCCCTCAACTCCCCATCCTCTTCCCTTTTTTTTTTTTTAGTTCAAGGTATTTCTTTTTTCCCCCCAACAGCTCTCCCTTTCAGTCCAACAAATGGTTCTTTTTCTTATAACTATAAATACAATACAAAACAACAGAAATAAATAGGCCACAGTTATGTGAGTTATATAGCTTAGCATACATTCCCAATGTCCATTCCATATGTATTTAGCACCTGACTTTAACATTCTACTATCTAACCATCTCCATGAGTTTAAAGTTCTATATCTAATTCAGCTTTCATACTAACTTGCCTCACAATTTAAAAAATATCTTCTTAGATCCAGAACACCCTCTTGATTCCTAAACAACTCAAAATTTAACTATGAGACTCTAGCTATCTATTTATTCTTCAACCACCTCAGAGACCTGAGAGGGATTAATATATCTGATTATATAGGAAGTGCAAGGCCTGTAGCTTCCAAAACTAAGAAATGACATACCAGTGGCTGCCTGGACAGTTCCCATTTTCTCTCCATACATTACAGCATCAATCTTCAGCCATTTGGCCCCTTTTCTCTGATGGACATTGATTGTAGAGCAGGAATTATGAAGGACTTACCTACCCTGTCTTGGCAGAGCTAGGCTGTCGAATTGGTACTGATCATTGTATATTAATGCAAAATTAAGATTGTATTGGGCTACATCTTTGTATATTGATACAAAATTAAGATTATATTTGGCCACAATGGTATTGGCCCTTGAATATTGATGTAAAATTAAGATTGTATTGGGCTACATCGGTATTGATCTTTGTATATTGATACAAAATTAAGATTATATTTGGCCACATTGGTATTGATCTTTGTATATTGATACAAAATTAAGGGTAACGCTTCTTAAAGGTATTGTTCCTAGTAATGCTTAAAAATGAAATACTTCTCACTTCTTAAAGGTAGTCACATAGCCACAGCTAGCTGCAAGAGAGTCCAGGAAGTATATAGTTCCTGATGGTTTGTCTAGCCAAATGAAAACCCAGGATGTTCTATTACTAAAAGGGAAGAAATGGTTGTGTTTTCCTCTTTAGCAGGATGAGCTTGAATGTGCTTATGTAAAACTAAACCAGAGACTCAAGCTGTGTATTTGGACCTGGAACTCAAGGGAGATTTAGACAAGAAATACAGTTAACAAGTTCATAAAGGTTGATAGGAACTTTCTTAAATGTTCCCTGCCCTGTCTAAATGACTGAAGTGTGACCTACCTGAAAGAACCAGGATGTTTTTTAAGGTCCCTCTGCATGGCAGGGTAAAGATTAACCCCTTTCAGCACTGCTTTGGTCCCATTGGAACAGCACATAAACCAGCTGGACATCACCCATAGTCTGTTTCAGATCTGTGGATGATGAAACAAATCAGATAGATGTGTCTGGTTTTTATCTACATAGTGGTGGTAGAATGAGTAAGCATGGGCCAGCTGGAGACACAAGAAGTATGCTTAATGAGTGGCAAGTTCTGTGTGTGCAGGCATTAGAGCTCTTGGAAGCAAATAATAACTAGGCCATGAGCAAAGCCCACCTGGGTGTCATTGATCACAGTCCTATCTGAAATGGGGACATGGTGTTGTCCTTTAAGATTCTTAGAAGGAAAACATACTATAATGCCAACATTGGAAAAGAAAAAAAAAAGGTCTTCAAATGGTCTATCTGATTATTACACCACTACTGTAGATAAAGGTACAGTTCAGGTACTGAGGAAGCAAAGAAGAGACCTTGGTTTTAGTCAGTTTAAGCAGGGAAGAAACTTTTTTTTTTTTTTTTTGGAAAGAATCTGATACTTAGGGAATCAGTGGAAAACTCAGAGAACATAGGTCAGAAAATAGGCAGTTACTAACATGATGTCTCCTACTCTTAGTAAAGACTTATTTTATTTTTTAACCTTAGTTGGTCAAGAAGATGGTCCCTTCTTTGTCTTTAAACCTTTAACCTGTAGATGGACACTGAGCTAGTGCTTTGCTCCCTTACTGAATACTCAGGGATGCAGTCTTTCTTTACTTGGCTGGACTATAGGCTAACCCCACTGGAGAGAGGTACATGCATTCTACTCATTTGCCTACATTTACAAAGCCTGCCCATTAGTTGTCTCTAAAAATATATTTTGGGAGAGATTGAGACAAAATGTTTAAAATGTAAAAACAAGTGATAAATTTCTTAAGTTTTAACTTGAAGGCAAAAGAAGAAAAATTTGAATTGTAATATTGAATAAAGACACACCTTAATCTGTGGGATAGTCTGTGGAATGAGAAATTTGTCAAATCTGCTTTGGGACTCGAAGACTTAAGGGATGGATAAGCTTTATACAAAACTTCTAAAGATGCCTGTCTCCAAGGAGACTTCTCTGTGACCTTTAGCAGCAATTTTGCTTCTCTAAAATGGGGTGTGCTTATAGAAATGCCTCTCAAAGATAGCTAACAACAAGAGGGGAAAAGGAACTTGCCTTGAAAAAAAAATGAGTGCTAAAATGAGAACAGCTTTGCTTTAGAGTCTGCATTTGTTGCTTCCATGAGAACACAGTTTGTCATATATAGAATCCCTTTCTTCCATGAGAATCTGGGTAGGACCCTGATTTGCAGGCACTGTCTGTGCTTGGAGATGACTTTCTCTAGTCTGAAAAGAAGCCACAAGGGTAGCTGCTGTTTTGAGCTGTCACTACTCACTTCTACTTTCAGGCAGCTTCCTAGGTATTGGCCAGAATCCATGCTCTGCACTGAGACCTGCTTGTTGACTCACTCCACGTTTTCTTAGACCTGAGCTATATTCTATGGCTTTGCCATATGTTGGGAATACAGACTCATGAAATTCTGGTAGCTAACCTTGTGGAACTTAGAGTAAGATAGATAGACAGACAGACAGATAGATGATAGATAGACAGACAGACAGACAGATAGACAGATAGATAGAGATAGACAGACAGACAGATGATAGATAGACAGACATATAGAGATCAATAGATAGATAGATAGATAGATGATAGACAGAGAGATAGACAGATAGATCGATAGACAGAGATAAGATGGATAGATAGATAGATTGATAGATAGAAAGACAGACAGATGGATAGATAGAGATAGAGAGACCAATCGATAGATAGACAGACAGACAGACAGACAGATAGATAGATAGATAGATAGATAGATAGATAGATAATAAGTTTAGATAAATGTACTGAGATCTGGAATTTGTGTTTTCTTTGTGTTGCTTGAGTTTAATGAAGTGTTGTGAATACATCTTGACAGAATTAAAATACTCAAGGTTGATGTTTTCCAGAGACCAAGGGGACTTAGATAGTCTAAGCATGGTGACTCCTTTCTCTGGTAATGTAGAGAACTACCTATGATCTGTATAGCCGTGTAGTGCTTCCTTCAGTCAGCAATGAACTTTTAAAGGAGATCTGAGTTTTACAGGTGTGTTCTGTACCACATGGTCCCCTGCTCCCCTTCATTTATTTCTTTGCCTTTTCTCACTTCTCTCTGTCTCTTTTCAGTTTTCTGGAATACCTACCTTAGTCTGGAGGGTGGAACAGATTCTTTCTGTACCTCTAAAATGATTAAGAAAACTTCAAAACTCAAGCTGTTACTAGTGCCTGAGCTCAGAATGTCAGCTTTCCTACTGTGTGCCAGTGCCTAACCTCAGAATGCCTGTCTTCCTATTGTGTGCCATCAACTGAGCTCAGAATGCCTGTCTTTCCAGTGTGTGCCATAACTTGTTCCTGTGTTTGCCACACCTCCCCTCAGTGCTTCTGTCTTGTTCCAGGAACACCTTTCAGCTATGTGTCCTTATATTATAGGCAATGGATGAAAAATATATAGCTAGAATGTACATGGGGCCAATCATGGATAAGATATGCCTTTAAATTTCATTTTGTATATGTGTGTGTGTGTGTGTGTGTGTGTGTGTGCCATGTGTATGTGGGTGCACCTAGAGGCCAGAAAAGGGTATTGGATCTTCTGGAGCTGGAGTTACAGGTGGTTGTGAGCTGCCTGGTGTGGTACTGAGAACTGTACTCAGGTTCTTTGAAAGAGCAGCAAGGGCTCTCAACTATGGAGCCATCTCTTGAGACCTGTGCATAAGATCCTATATCATACCAAGACACTGGGATTTGGGAATTTTATCCTGGAGAGAGTGAGGAATGAGTCGTCTTTAAAGCAAGAAACTGAAATAGTTGGTTGATAATGTGTTTAAAGAAGAATGTTCTAGAAACAATGTGGAGGGTAGATTGGGCTAGAAGTGTGTGTGCGGGGTGTACTCAGAGCACAGCCTGGGCCTCAGCCTGACTGTCACCTGCTGTCCTGATATGTTAGGCAGCATATGCATAGTCTTAGAGCATCAGTTTTTCATATATAAAATGAGAGTGAAGATAACCTCTACCTTATTTTGAAAGAATTCATTCAAATGCCATAGAGAGAGGCTTAGCACATCATGTTGTACAACTGTTACCTGGGAGGATGAACTAGAAAACCTGGTGATAGTGGGAATAGAGAAAATTCACAAGTTTGAGAGGTATTTAGACTTAAACTAACTGAAAGGGATCAAAGGATGTGAGCAAATCACCAAAGCTTTGACCTGGGGTGTATTCATTACTTTTGCCTCACTGTGACCACAGTTCCCAACAGACCCAACTTAAATGAGGGGAAGAAAAATTTGTTTTAATTCATAGTTGCATAGGCTTTCAATCTATCATGGAAGGGAAGGCATGGTGGATAGTATGTACCATCATGGTTTCAGACGTGACTCAACTATGCATGAGGGGATATAGGAAACATCCCAACCCCTCAGAGAAGGGGCTACTATCAGGATCTGGGAAAAGCAAGGTGAAGTTCTGGGCAGGGCAACCAGGTTGTAAAGTAGCACATCAAAGTGGGAACAGTTTCTGTATGAAGCAAATGCAGGATAAGATCAAGAGATGCTGTCAAGTAGGCACAAGGAACCCAGTCTGTCATCCTAGACATTAGGGTTAGGACCAGAAGAGCAGTTCTAGACCCTCATCTTGTGAGGATGGGTTCCGGATGAATGGGGTCACAGTACCCTTGGAAATTAAATGCTATGCACTTTACCGTTGGAAAGAAAGTGGAGACAGGGATTGTCATTTTTAGCTTTAAATCTTAACATTTGTGGTCTTCAAAAGTCTGGTAAATGGACACTCAGAACTCCTAGCCTTGTCCTCTCAACCAACCTAGCTCTGTCTTCAGTACAGTACAGGGTCCCATTGCACCCACAAATGCATCTATGCCCATACAGTGTGCATACATGCACACACACATGCCACTCTCCATTCTGACTTCAAGGACATGCTCTAGTGAAGTGATAAACGTAGCCAGATACATCACTGTGGAACTCCTGACATATCCCAGCATGCCTGTGCATTTTCTGCCTGGTCTTCCCTTTTCACAGCCAGCATCTCATGCCTGGCTCTCTGACGTCACCTAGCTTGGGGAGACACCACCCCACAGAAGCCAGCATGCTTCTTGACAGTAACAAAACAGCAACAGCAACAACAACAGCAGCAACAACAGCAGCAGCAGCAGCAGCAGCAGCAGCAGCAGCAGCAGCAGTGGTTGCAGCAGCAGCAGCAGCCGTGGTTGCAGCAGCAGCAGCAGCAGTGGTTGCATATCCTCAGTGCTTATTACATATAGGCGGTTACGATAAGGATTTAGGGTGACATGCCATCTAGCCTTTAAACAACCCCATAAGACTGTTACTATTATTATTATTATTATTATTATTATTATTATGGTTTTACTTGTGAGAAATCTGAAGTTCATGAGTTGAGTAACTTGCCTAAGGGCATGTAGCTGGACTTAATTTAGGAGTGACTCCCAAATTCAGGCCTTGAACCGTCATGCTGTAAAAAGGCCAATGTTTCTGAGAATGTATTTCTTATTCTTTGGAGCACGAGTTTGTGTGTCTATCATAAAAGAAGCTGAGAACTGACTAACCTCTATTAATAATTGATTAAGAGAGTTCAATGGCTTGGCTTGCTCAAATGGCTAACATCATTAACAGAGAATAGACCTAGTGAGGAGGTTCTTCTCAACAATCATCTGATGAACAAAAACCCAAACTTGACTCTTTCTTAAAAAAAAAAAGAGTAAATAGCATTTAAAACCTCAAGAATGCTTATATGTAGCACTCATACCCCTTGCTGATTGTATTTACCCCAGAGAGGCTAGAAACTGTGATTTTCCCAAGTAGAGCCTCAGCAGGGCATGGAGCAGAGAACTGGCATGGCCAAGTACATGGTATGTCCTGGGAATAATGCCCAAGCTTCATTACCCAGACACAACCGTTATTAATTGAATTCATTTCACCTCTGTGTTCCATTTATATCACCTGGAAAACTGGGATATGAATAAAGATTTGAAGAATTACAGGGCCAAAAATTGGTGCTGTTTAATTTAAGGAGTAACTGTAAAGCAATGCATGTTCCTATTGCAGCTATGTGAGTCAGGGAGAGCAGAATTAGCTACATCAACATTTGGGGTGGGAGGTTGCAACTGAGCTTCCAGACAGGAATTATTTTCCCCTTGATGGAGCTGATAGACAGAATATGGCTATTACCAAACCTGGTGGTAGAAGATGGTCATTCAGATATAGTAGCTTCAGAACAGGAAGTGAGGACAAAGGTGAAAATGATGGTGGTGGGGGATTGTCATGTGAGATCTACCTCTTAGTAAACCTCCATTGAGTCTGCTCCCTGCAGGAGCCCAGTGAGATTGTGTTCATGTTGTGTTCCCAGGAGAAGAGCATCATGATACTTAATGGGTAGGCGAGGAAAACAGATCTCAGATTGCTACACAGACTTCAAGGCCTTGCCACTAGTATGTTGCCAGATGATATTCCAAGCCCTTCCTGTTTGGTGCCAACACTATTTTAATATACTATGCAATCTATGAGTCACTTACTACTTTCCTCTGCAAAGCCCTTGAAACTCTCATACTAATACTCATATATTTGCACATCCATTCTTTTATTTATTTGTGGGCAGCCTCCAAGCACTTGGCTGATCCAAAACTCTCGTGTTCACTACCGAATTCCACGGAATATAGGAATCATTTTCTCATAACAAGGATGAGGACCTGTGTTTTCCACTGTGCCTTTCATGGATGAAAGGATGATGTTGGTCTGGAAATCAGGAGACATGCTTTGGATATGGAGGCACATTCCTAAGAAGTGTGTGTTTGAGCTGTGAGGGGGTACGCTTTGTACTGTAGACACAGTGGAGAAGTACTCAATGAAAAGGTGCCCTTTTTCACCTGCCTGAAGTCCATGCTGCAATTCAAGGCAAAACCTTCTGCCCCAAGCTGGGTGTGGTGGAGCATGCTTTTAATCCTAGCACTTGGGAGCTAGAGGCAAGCCCATCTCTGGAGGCCAGGCTGGTCTACAGACTGAGTTCCAGGACAGCCAGGGCTACACAGAGAAATGCTGTCTCAAAACACAAAATGAACAAAACAAAAACCTGCTCCAAGCTACCTGAAGCCAACTGGGCAATTCTTGCATTTAACTCCGAAGTTCTTCAATATATCTTTATACTCCTTTCGTGTGCCTCTCATCACAACAGAAGTCTCTAGGGTAGAAACTCTAGACTCTGCCATTCATGTAGGAAATTGTGATCTCATTGATGAGACTTTGTAGATGTTAACTAATGAGTTCTCACAGGCCCTTTGTCTCTCAAACTCCTTTGGTCTCTCATTCATTGAAATTCCCCTGTTCTCCTTGATCACCAGACCTCAGGTGGCATCTCTTTTATATGGAGTTTAGTTTCTTTTCTTCTTTTGATTACTCTTAAAAAGCTGTTCAACCTAGTCTACCGCTTTTGAGCTGAGAACCCTCTTTCATAAAAAGACTTCTTTCTTCCTTATCTCTTCCCCTTTGCTTGGTGACCATCTGGAAGGAAAGTCAATTCCTCTTGAACTCATACTTCCTGATTTCATTGTCATTTATCAAGTATTTGTTCAGCACCTGTGGGCTTCATAATCCAGACAATATATTATCCTTTCCTGAAATGGCACGAAAAGAAATACAGAATTGTCACAATAACTGTGTACAGGAGAGTGCTAAGGATGTTGCTAGCACAAAGGGGTAAGGGACAAATGGTGAAAGAAGGCATTCTAAGAGGCCTTTGAATTGAGCTTTGAAAGATGGAAAACAATATTCCAAGGGAAATGAAGCAACGTGTTCCAAAACCAAGGACCATTGTGTACAAAGATCTAAAGATGTGCAACAAGATGGCTCAAATGGAGAAACTCCAAGTTGTCTGATATTTGTTGAGCTTGGTGCTCAAATAGAGTTACTTCAAAGTTAAAGGTAAGAAAAAGCTAGATGGTGGGATATCAGATTGTCTTGCCAGATGTGGTGGCTAGTTTCAATTGTGAACTTGATGAGACCTGAATTACCTGAGCTATAGCCTCGGGCATGCCCAGAAGGATTATCTGGATTAGGTGGGAAGACCTACTCTTTGTGGGTATAAGTCTTCCCTGGACTAGGAACTCAGTCTGTATTAAAAGAAGAATGTGAGCTATGCATACACATTTGTAACTCTGTTTCTTAACTGTGGGTACAGTGAGATTAGTGGCCTTAAGATCCTGCTGTTCTATCTTCTTTACCATGATAGACTGTAACCTGAAACTGTGAGCCCAAATAAGTGCAGAATAAGGATGTGAGGAGGGAAGGTGACATCCTGTGGTGAGAAGTGAGGCCCATGACACGGATACTGCTTGGACATGTTCATTCTGTCTTGCAGCCATGGTGGAAGGTCTTCAGGTCACAGTGCCTGACAAGAAGAAGGTGGCCATGCTCTTCCAGCCCACGGTGCTTCGCTGCCACTTCTCCACATCCTCCCACCAGCCTGCAGTGGTGCAATGGAAGTTCAAATCCTACTGCCAGGATCGCATGGGAGAATCCTTGGGCATGTCTTCACCCAGGGCCCAAGCTCTCAGCAAGAGGAACCTGGAATGGGACCCCTACTTGGATTGCTTAGACAGCAGGAGGACTGTACGAGTGGTAGCTTCAAAACAGGGCTCGACTGTTACCCTGGGAGATTTCTACAGGGGCCGAGAAATCACAATAGTTCATGGTACTGATGCCCTTGTTCTGAGTCTAGGGGGTGGGGGGGGAAGTTCACCTCTTTCCCCAGACATAAGAGGAAGTCAATCTCTTATCTTTTCAGTTCCTCAAGAGTATGATTTTGTGGGAGATGAGAGCATCAAGAGCCCAGGAATATTGCCTTGAATGACGGGGGAGGGAGTGCAGACAGCATAGACCGTAGGAAACACATAGATAAGCTTTGGAGTAGCCTTCCAGAGCCTGAGCTCCAATCTCAGAGACTGTTGTCAGAATCATCTGAAGTGAGTTTTAGCAGCAGACATTCTGTACCTGGACATTGCCCTTCTTGCTCCTTTTTACTGACCCTGAAAGTGGACTTTTCTAAAAAGCCCTTTTCCCAGAGAAGGGATGTGTACATACAAGCTACAGAGCCAGGTAGATGAATCAATTCTACGGTCTTTCCAGTTCTCTAAAGCTTTAGATAAGAAAAAGTCGCAAGTCTCATGACCTATTTGATTATTAAATTATTTGGAGAAGTCAACTTATTTCTAGGAACCCAGAATTATTTGGGAAATTACCCGATTCTTAGTTGCCATTGTAGACCTGGTTCACAGCTATCAACTGAAAGTGGCCTAGCACTAGATTGATTTGTGGCTGTACTCTAATTCCCTTGCCTTAAGGATGCTAGTTTTCACTTTTTTGTTTGAACTAAAGTGGACGTTTTCCAACTACTATCTGGGCAAAGAAATAGAATTATGTAGATATCCCAGAAGGATGCTCCTGTCCCAGGCCCCATGGTTCAGTGCCTTTCTTCCAGAGGACAGAAGTTTAGGACCGGGTCCTCCTTTTTGTGATGACAGATGCAGATCTTCAGATTGGAAAGCTCATGTGGGGAGACAGTGGACTCTATTACTGCATTGTCACCACTCCGGATGACCTGGAAGGCAAAAATGAGGACTCCGTGGAACTGCTGGTGTTGGGTAAGTAAAAACCAGGGGCAGCATTTTCACCTTAGGCTACTTGCACTGTATTCCTTTTCTCCCTGCATGTATTAGCAGACTGCAAACATGATCTTTATCTTTTGTCCACAGACAGGCCTGTTGTAGAACATTCTCTTTCTGAGTAGTTGCTCTATTTATCATACATTGCTTCTGGAAGGCTATGGCTATTTCTGGAGCTTGGTCAGAAGTGCTTTGTGTTTCCCTAGTGCCCCTTCCTTTCCTACTTTCACCTTTAACCCTGACTTCCTTTATCCTTTTCTATTTATTTTTTATTTCTTCAAGTTACATCTCAATCGAAATCCCCTCCCTACTCCCTCCTCCAGTCCCCTCCTCCCACCCTCTTCTGCCTCAACCCACTCATCCCCTTCCTTTTTTTTTTTTTTTTTTTTAAGTTTAAGGTATATCTTTTTCTCCCCAACAGCTCCCCCTTTCAGTCCAACAAACGGCTCTTTCTCTTATAATAATAAATACAATATAAAACAACAGAGGTAATTAGGCCACAATTATGAGAGTTATATGGCTTAGCATACATTCCCAATGTCCAGTCCATATCCTTTTCTTGTCTTTGTATATTATTGTAATTAATTGTTCAAGAAAATGCCAGAGGCCTTTGAAGTGGGGTAGAGACTAAAGAGCGAGAAGAGCCATTGGTGCCTCAGCATCTTCGAAACCGCCAAGACTGTTTTCTCACTTAGTTGTCTCTACTTAAGATAATTATGAGGCAAGATGGTGGTAAACCAGAGAGCCCAGTAGTAAAACGCATCCAATGAGGAGAGCTATTTAGAGATGTGCTAAGTTTAACTATAAGTGTCTGAACTGTTCTCAAATAGTTCAAATCCTTATTAATATTAACTGCTTCACAGCCAAAAACACCTTACTTTGGCTACTTTTCCTTGTGTGGATTGGAAGAATGTTAGAGAGAAATGATCTCCTTGAAAACTGAGTATGTATTTTGTGTTTTATAACTATTGGTTAGATTAAAAAAAAAACTTAGGTTAAACCAACACAGAAAGCAAGGAAACATCTATATCAATTATAAGGGAAAAAATCGAGGCTATACCCTTTATGCCTTGATTGTGTTTTTGTTTTTCTCTTTCTTTTTGTTTTTGTTGTAGCCTCCAAAAGTTATCTGGAAGTAATTTGTGGGAACATGCAAGAGTGCCTTGTTTGAAATGAAAATGAAGTTTGAGACTGTTTTTGTTTGTTTGTTTGTTTTGTTTTTACCCTCTGTGGGAAACTCAATACCCAGGGATACAGCAGCATTTTCTACTTAGAATTATTAGTTTTTGTCATGACTTTGACAAAGCAGTTGCTCTCATGCCGCAGTCTTGACTAAGACAAACAGAACTAAGATAATATTGGTTTTCCTTGTTAGAAGGCCGACTTAAACATAATCCTTAGGGCCAACATATAAACCATAACTGCTGTGGCTTGTAAGAAAGGGGAAACATGAGTCATTCAAAGGAAGCTAAAGGAGTAAGAGACTTATTGACAATGTCAAGAACACAGAGAGGTAAGAAGACTTGAGATCT
Source organism: Lophiomys imhausi (assembly GCA_907164525.1). Lineage (NCBI taxonomy): Eukaryota > Metazoa > Chordata > Mammalia > Rodentia > Muridae > Lophiomys > Lophiomys imhausi. Next base: position 3,103,143 of record CAJQZJ010005154.1, on the reverse strand, counting down.
GCTGTGGCTTTTTAAGTCAGATAGAATCTAAGAGATAAATTTTTGCCTAATCTCAGTCATGTCTGCAGGAACAAAAAGTTTCTTTGGGTCTGCAGTTAGATAATTGTGAGCACAGCTATTGGACCGAGGCAGCCATCTGCAGAGAAGTAATTGTGTGTGCAGGGAAAGGAGGCCAGGTAGGAAAAACCACTTTAGATAATTTGGTCCCATTTCAGCAGATGTCGGGGAAATGAATGGAGGGAAAGTTTTGTCTCCTGAGGACGTAGTAAAATACACTCTGGACACTCTTCTGGATTAAATCCAAGCTGCTATGGGGTGAGGATGTCTTTCTTGGGGTCAGAAGGGGTCAGCAGCTGGTGAGTGGAAGGGAGGGTTGGACACAGTGGTCACCTGTGATGGGTGGAGGGATGAGCAGCAGCAGTGGTTGCCCTGAGCAGAGCTGAGAACACAAGTGAGGGGCATTGCAGTCAGAGCCCTACGTAAAAGAGGACCACTGAACCGATACACCCAAGGGGCAAGAACATCTCCACACTAGTTAGAGATGCCCAAAAATGTGACAATTTGCAATGGATGATTTTGGGCAAGACTACTTACGTTAATAATTTAAAGGAATTGGTTTCAATCTATAAAAATTTTTGAATGCATTGAAATACTAAATGCATAATTCTGAGTCTTTATCTTGACACTCCTTTATAAAGTTTTTCAAAATGTTGTCACATTAAAAAAAAAATTATCCTGGTCTACAAATTGAGTCCAGGACAGCCAGGGCTACACAGAGAAACCCTGTCTCAAAAAACCAAAAAAAAAAAAAAAAATTAGAGTTGCTTGGTTGTTATATTCCATAGGCCACTTTGTTTGCTAGTCCTTTTTTTTTTTTCCTATGAGACCAGGAAAGCAATCTGATTTCTGTATTCTCTGTGAAAGAATGGGGTCACCTGGAAAGATTACTGGGGTTCATAGTTTGCTAATTACAATGCCATGAACTAATGTTTATTGAATTTTCTGTGAAGAATGGCTAGACGATTCATTCTAGCAAAAAAAAGGACTTAAAGATCAAGGGACATGTTTTCAAATATCTGAAAAGGTTTGTGCAAGATGCATTGGAAACATACTCTGGCAGGTAGTTCTTTTGAGGGAAGAGAGGTGAGGAGGGGGTTGGATATGGAGGCTGCTGCAGAAGCACGGATTAAAGGTATGAGATGCTGAGCCAGAACAGGAAAGGAGACATCCTAACAACAGTTCTGAGACCAAAGCAATCGATCGCGGAGATGTACAGAAAGAAGTGAGAATGCTGAGTCAAAAAAGATACAAGGATTTCTAAGTGGGTGGGTAACCAGCCATCCCATTAACTAGGAAAGAGGGCATGGGTGGAAATGCAGGCTGGAGGAGCAGAGGGATGAGTCTGGCTTTGGGCATGTAGAATTTAAGATGTCTGTGGGACACCAACAGGGCTCCAGGGTCTGTATTTCATTGGGACATAAACCAATTGCATTATGTGGGTAATGTAAGAACTTACTTGGTCACAATCTTCATCTAAGTATTTAAGTGATTAATAATGATAGACTCATCAGAGAATATGGCTGAAAACACTGGTTCTGGTAAACCTAAGGAAAAAAATTAATTGGAAGGTATCAAAATAGAAAGGAGAACTAAAGAATATACCTTTAAAGGAAATAATTTATTAGCCCCTACACAAACATTCCCCCCAACCTTAGTGACTTTTCTGCCCAAAAGTTTATTTCTACATTGGTCACAGTCAGATGGACGGTTCCCTTCCAAGTGGTGGTGTGGGGCTCTAGGCTTCTCTTTAGCTTGGCTCTGCTGTGTTGGACTTTTGCTCCCAGCTAAAGGGAAAGAGGGGATAGGGGATGAAAATGAGAATGGATAAATATATGAATGGCATTTGGGGCTTTCTAGGACCTAGATCTAGTAATGACATGGAATACTTCTTTAGTTATTTTGGAATAAGTGGAAGGAACTAGCCATGGTTAACATTGTAGCTATTCTCTGCATTGTTAGAGATGCTCCAAGGCTCCTGGCTTTATGCTGCAAAAACTGTTGAAAAATATCTTTAGTGCTCCCTTGGTAGAAGAAAAATAAACTTAAATGTTATTTTTCATTCTTGTATTTTTTGACAACAAAAAGTTAGCCTTAGGGGAGGAAGCCCATTTGGCCCAATTAGGCTAGTTGTCTACTGCTTAGCACTGGGAAGTCGGAGGCTCTTGGGGATATTCCATCAATATAAAGAGAATGAATACGTGAATAACCCCCCACCAAGTAAATATCAGCTCAAGTGATGCCACCACTGTGCCCACCACTGATATTTCTATACACTGAAAATAAGTTGTGATTCACAATCTTTCCTGTAATACTTCTATGGGCTAGGAGAGTAGCAACTGTTCCCCTCATTTTCCACGTTACAGAAAATCAGTGTCCTGTTCTTATGACTGCACCCCAGGTTTTAAAAAGTGTCACTGACTATACCGCATGGTTTTTAATCTTTGACTTTTTTTATCTGCTTTCACAATACCACAAGTCCTGTATATACTAAGATACTATAGATTAAGCCATGTACTAAAAAATATGGTTGCTGCTAGGGGCTATCGGTCATGATTTCTACTTGCCCCAGGCTTGCTTCATTGATTCTTGGCATTTCTTCCTTAAACTCTCTGTAACCGTTGACCTAGGCCTTCACCTCAAAGGCATAGTTGCTCTTGCCTAGACTGAATACCTCCCCACTGAGTATGACTCACCCCTCCTTCCATCCCATGCATCTGAGCCTCAGTGGCTACGGATGCTTTGTTCAGATGTTTCAGAAATATCCAAAGATGCAGGATGATTCATGGAAATGGGAGGACAACCACTGTTTCAACATTAAACAGGAAAACTACCCCAAGCACCCTTTGCTGTCTTTTTGATGATTCAGAAGATAAAGTCATTCTGAAGTTAGAGAAGCACACAGTGTTTTGGTGCTTTAAGGTGATGGTGACAGATACCTTAGAAATATTTAGACAGAGTGGATGATGGTAGTGCTGTACCAGCAGGCAGTCACAGAAGGTAGGGGTGTCCAGAAATAAGCCACCTGGGATTGGACATTGGTCTAGGATTGGTGTCAAGGATTGGCTGTTTGTAACCTGAAACTATGCCACTGTTTGGATAGGAATAAAGTTCCCTGGTGCAGCTCCAGCTGGCAGGAAAAGGACCTCACCATTTCAGGAAGGCTCATGCAGGGAAGTTATTTAAAAAATCTAAAAGCAGCTCACCCTGTTCTTCTTTCTATATACAATATAAGGGCCTGACCTTTTCTTTCTGATGTTCCTTGTGGTGGTTTGTTGTTTAAAAGGGGGACAGGACCCCTGTAGGAATGAGGCCTACTGGACACTCCTGGGACTAGGATAAGAGGACCTGAGCCAGAGGGTGCTTAGGTTCAAGCTAAGGGAGACATTCCTAATGGTAAATAACAGGGTTTTTTTCAAATTTGAAATTATGGGTGGTTGGGAGAAATCACAGAAACTCCTTCTCTGATGAGCTTTAACACGTAGAACAGGTTCAATCCAGGTTGCTTAGATACAAGGAAAAATATGGCTTTCCTTTCAATGATTTTTTTTTACTTCATTTCAAAGATCCCTGGATTTAAAAATTAATTCTCTGTAGAAGGCAATTTCTCAAATACTGTTCACTGCTTTGTTTTGCTTTAATATTGTTTCTGTCTCAGAAAGAACAGATTTTTGCGTATAGATTACACTTCAAGCCAAATGAGAAAGTAGAGAAGAAATTATCCCTTTAAAATCCACACTTTTGATCTGTCAAATTCTCCACAATTATTTTGATTGCAAGGGATGGAGGTTCCCACTCACTTAGGTGTATCTTTTGTCTTAGGTAACAAGGAAATCCCAGCGGTATCCCCAGCTTCAGTAAATGAATTCTGGTGGTAGATCAGTGTATCAAAGAGTGGGTCTCTTCTTGCCTCCACCTCCTGCTCTGCTTGTCAGCTCCTGCCTTCCTCGGGAGGATAGAGCTCTGGCTGTCTAGTCTCTCTGCATGGTTCCTATAACAGCCCTGTTGTTGGAGGGATGCAGTCAACGCCCAGTGGGGCTGCAGAGGGAAAAAGAAGCAGTTTCCTAAAGGAAACTAGGCAGTTGTTTCCAAATGAAGACGAAAGGAATGCCAGGCAGGCAAAAATGCACACTGTTAACATTTTGTGGAATTCATCATCAGTTTCTGCTTCTTTATGGGCCAAATGTAGTGCTAACTGAGGAGGCCAGAAATAGGTGCGCTCTCAGCAGGTCCTTATGAGTAGGCACTAATTTGGGACTGATTCTTTCCCATAAATACAATGCTGCAGAATTACCTTTGTTTTCCTGTCATGTTCCTATTTTTTCTTCCATCTCCTGCTGTGACTTACCCAAGAGTACAGCATATATTACCTAGACAAGTGAAGGAATGGGCGGGCATGGATTTTATTTTTCTTTTATTCAAGCTATTCACAGTCCTGTGTCTGGTATAGATAAAGATCTCTGTTCACTGGTATTTTAAAAAGCTATTAAGAACTGAGGAAGTAATCAATAAATTTTGGGGAGGGGATATCTCCCCCAAGATGACCCTAGGGATATTTAATGGAAGTATTTCCTAAGATTGTGCTGAAATGCCCTAGCCCTTCATTCCTGCAGTTCCAGTTTGAATTCTGTCCCACATCCCAGTAATTTCAGTTCAGGCTGTTCAGAAAGGCTACTTGTTGCCAAGACTCCCCCTCCCCCTTCTCTCCCTCTTTGCCAGTCACAGCCTGGTGCTGCTAACCAGGGAGATTTGCCTATTAGAAGGGCCTCAGCTCCCAGAGTTCCCATGGCAACAGCCTCCTTGGCGGTCTTTGTTGCCTGCTAAAACTTTGATCTCCAAGAGTGGCTGCTGCTGTTTCACTCTGGAAGATTTACAAACAGAGGAAGAAGGGCAAAAGAATTGGGGAAGAAAAAAGAAGTTTACCCCTGGCAGAAGAGAAAGAGAAAAAAAAAAAAAAGAATTACAGAGCCACGCTCTGGGCATAAGTCTGAAGAGAACCTTTGGAACACCTTAGGGTCTGGGCCATGCTCACAGTTTATTTGCAGACTTGACCATGCTTCAGTGGTTTGCCTCGCCCCTAACAGGGTGGAAACACCCTACTTCAGCACACACCTGCATCTTCAGGATTCTAGTGTTGTTGAGACAACCCCCAAGACACCCATGAACAGAGGGCCAGAAAATAAGGAATGCGTTCTTCTGGGCAATATCTTAATGTCCCTTTCCAACCTCTTTGCCCTAGCCCTGGCCTGCTCTACCCTAAAGTTACTTAGATATATCGGTTGTTCTTGTTTTATGAAGAGTGAGAAAATGTGTTGAGAGGTGTGAGGAGGGAGGAGAGCCAAAAGAGTTACTCGGGCATCAAGTAGAGCCTAACTGCCCTTAGAAACAAGCTAGGAGAAGAGGTATGATTCCTTCAAAGATATGGGCCAAATCTTCTATGCTCTGCAAGAACATCTCTTAGCTTCAAGATTACATTGTATAATCCCAGTATCACTCACTGATAGACACCACAGAGTGGATCAGTATTGCTTCAGTTATGATTTCTATTTAAATTATGATAAAAAAAATTTAGTGAATATTTTTAGCAGCATTGGAATCCCACACAATGAAAATACCAAGTACATAAATGGCATCATTTTGTCCCTATCAAAAATTTGTGTCATTTATGGAGAGAAAAGTTAGGAGTTGGTGGCGATGAAAAAAAAAAAAGACAGTATAAGGAAAGATTTAATCTGTATTTGATAGTAAATGTCTAGGCCACAGATTCTCAATATTGGGGTGCTTTGCCCTCTAGGAGACGTTTGGCAGTGTTTGGATTTCTGTTTTGCTTGTCACACGTGTGGGGAGTTATGAATCCAGTAAGTAGAGGCTAGGGAAGCTTTGGGGACTACTGCACTACAGACTGACTCACCAATTGTCACCCCTCTTACTACTCCAAATGCTAATAGTGGTAAATAAAAGAGTATTTGGATACTGGACATGGTTCAATGTGAGCATGGTATAGTAGTTTTGGGGCCAGGCAGCCCTTGGTGTACTATTTTGAGCTCAGTTTCCCAATCTGTAGAAATAGGAGAGGGTTAAAAAAGTTACCACGAAGGCCTATTGTTCAGATTAAAAACTCAGTGGATGCTTGTTCCTTCTCCTACCCTTGCCATCCTCCACATACCACTCCAGTGTGTCATTCCTACTCCTAGAGAACCCTAGCAAAACCTGTGTTGAGGACTCCCGCCAAACTATTGGCTTTCCTTAAGCGGGATTTAATAGGCAACTTGTGAATCAACCCGTTTAAGAGCAGGTCTACATTTTCTCGATGACACCTGAGCCCATTTGAAATTGTCCTCATGGTGTTAGACGTGGGGCAGTCTGACCCAGCATCCTTCTTGTCTTTGGGTTGCCTCATTTTGGTTGCTATTGGAAGCCCCCGTTTTCTGAGAGGAAGGTCCTAAACTAATTACAAAGGATAGATTGTATAGCTATTCAATCCATGCCCTGGATTAGGGTCTATCTGAGTGGGCCTGGGAAAACAGTGATAAGATTTATCATTTAGACTAGGATACACGTAAGAGAAGGTGAGGGGGAATTTCAAAGTAATTTATGGCAAAGTCCTGGGGCAAACACTGGTGTTTTCCAAGAAAACTGATTATGGTGGTCACCCATCTCGAGAGTCTCCTGCGGTTTGAACAAGACAGAATCCTGTCTGCTCCCTTTGGCCAACACAGCCCTTACTTCTCGCTGGCATTTCATTTGAGGACTTAAGGATGGCCATCTACCTTCATCTCTATGAATCTAACATTGCGGCCCAGTGAAAGAAGGGCGCCTTCACGGAATGATGGTTGGTTGGTTGGAAAATATATCCAAAGATTTCTGACTTGTCACAGCTTTTCACTGCCCTGTGTCGTTTAAGAAAACAAATGAGGCCTGGCAGGCGCTCTTTACAGGTTCCCAGTCCCTCAACCACGCGACCTCGCGACCGGGGCTGGGGTACGAGCCTGCCCTCCCCTCCCTCCTCACAGGCAGCCCAGCTCACTATTTTTGCCTCACTTGTTGCTCATCCCTGTGGGAGGAACTCAGCCTTCAATTAGCGCGCATTCCTGACCGCCGCGGTTGCCGTGGTTACCCAGGGTGGCGCTGGAGCAGCTGGGTCAACCCGCTTTGTGGTCGGCGGAGCCCCGCGTGGGGGCGCAGATATGGGATCCAGCGCTGGAGTGGGTGGTGCCGGGAAATCGGCTCAGCCCTGGGAGGAAAGAATGGCAGCCCCTCAAAGCGGGTCAGGAGACAGTTCCATTCTCTCCAAAGCCAGCTGCCGCTATTCAAGCATGCAGGTTTGGTTCACACGGGGACTGCGCCTCGGATTATGTTGAAGTGACTTCCCAGAGAGGGCCCTGGGAAAGGGTCTATGATGAAGAAGCCTCTTATGCTTACCAGAGGGTTGGCCACCAAGGAAAGGGCAGGAACTCTGGCCATGCATGACCTCTCAAGCTGTGTGCTCTCTGTGCCTGCCTGCGACCTCGGGACCTTTTTTTTTCCCCCCTTTGTGGTTAAGGAAAGTAGTGGTCCCTGAATATTAGATCTAGTCTGTTGGATCTCTTTATGCTAATCTGTTTCACCCAGCACAATACAGTGCAAGAAACCACACTGGTCCTCCAAAACTCAATTTCCTCCTTCAGTGGCATCCCATCATCCTCATCAATTTTGAGTCAGTCTAGCTCTCTTCTGCATTCCACCTCAGACCAAGTCAAGCATGTTCTATTACTAATGATATTTTCCATCCATTCACTCTCTGGGGTGGGGGGGGGAGGTTGGATCACTGTAGCCCTTTGAACAAACTAAGTAGCTTTGCAATCATTCTTATTATTGTTTATTAGTTTGCAGCAGCGGTGAGTGCCTTTTAATTAGATCACACTGTGTTATGATGTTTCCAGTAATCATTTTCTAGTTGCAACTGAAAGAGGTGCTGAGATTAAAAAAAGAAGAAAGAAAGAAAAAACAATCGCCAGCATTTTCTACATCCAAAAATTAGGCTTTCATTATATAAGTAGAGGAATTCCACAAGCACAAGCTGATTTTAGCCATTCGGTGCAGATGCCAGGAGACTAAGAAGCACAGTGACATAATGGTGTGGAGACAGATGGAGTAAGTAGACCCAAGTTCTAAGCCCAGCTTGAATTTTAGGCAGTTATATGACTTTCCTTAAGATTCTTGACCTCTCTGGTTTTCTGCAGATATCAGGTGGGAGGCTGTGGTATGGATTAATCTTTGTGGTCCTTTTTAGCCATAAAATATGATTTTAAAATGTGTGAATAAAAGAAGTCAATGGCCTTGACCGAGATTGCAATTGCCGCCGAAGAGCTGCAAGCATTTGTTAACAGTTAATTGCAGATGATCCAATAGTAGTCATTTTATAGAGAAAATTCACCGTCAGAATCATTCTCCCCCAAGTCTGTAATTTAAAGTGAACTAAAATATAAAAGACACAAAAAGAAAAGAAATAAACACACGGAATGCTTAAATACATAGTTTATAAATATACGTAAAGGAAAGGGAGACTTTCTCCACATTTGTGACAGATAGTCATAAACTATATTTATTGGAAACATGGTTGCTATGGGAATATAGAATAAAATCAGGCATGTGTTTGCCCCTGGGAAATTTCCAATATATTTGGTATTTTAAATAGCCATAGAAACAACCCTTAAAGCGTGGCCATAGAAACATCTTTACACATACGTACAAGGGCCAGAGAAAGGCATCTGCTCTCCTTGGAGATGCAGGAAATCAACATTTTGGAGGATTTGGAGCAGAGAGCACAGAGGGTGGATACAGTACAACCCTGGAGAAGGATCCAGAGCATCTGAGGAAAGCCTGGAAGCAGACGAAACCAAGATGTGCATTAAACAGAAAGGGGATGCAGGGGATGCAAAGAACTGGGAAGGCATTTGCTATCAACCTAGAGCGAGTGTTCACTCACACAGTGCATTGGCATGCCTGAGAGGGTCTCTTACTCAAAGAAATGGATAGCTGTCACTGTGTCCTGGGCAATACAAGGATGGAAAAAGTGCTGTTATCTCACCCCTACATGAGATATCTATCTCAACACCCTGTCTTTGCCCATTATATGCTAAGGAGCCAGATTTAGTCTCTGAAAACAAGTTTATATGAAACCTGGAACTTTACATTCCTTTGTACTTTGAAGGCTTGAACTCTCAGAACTTGAGTAGAAGTAGGAAGGGCATAGACAAAAGCAATCTCTTGGGGTAAAATTTATATTCATATTACATCTCTATAATGAATTCTTTGAAAATACACTAGATGCACAACCTCACTCCACACCAGTAAAAATATACTCTATTTTTACTGGTGTGGAGTGAGGTTGTGCATCTAGTCTCTTAGATGGCAAGATGTTCCATTGCTTGGAGTACATTCTTGGCACTGAACACTGACTCCGGGATGCTAAATGTTTTGCTGTACATCAAAAGTGATGCATGAATTGACAACCAAACAGTTCATTTATTATTCCTATTAAGAGCCTACTGGATTGGGTAGAAGGTTCTACAATGAGCAACACAGCAGAAGCCTAGCTGGAAGTGCAGCCTACCAAACCATGGGGATTTACTATTGGAAAGCCTTAAAGGTTCTGATCTATGAATGAGGGGTCTCCTGGTGCTAGGCTGCTAAGATTCTTAGCTTAGGGTATAGTCCCCACTCTAACGGGATTTACGGCCTGCGAACATAGGCACATGTAAAGGAATATCGGCACTGCTGAGAGATAAATGCTCCACTGAAGGTGTGTGCAATGTTCCTGAGGAGCTTGGAAAAGGAAACATCTTATTGTAGCAGCCATACATGGCTCTGTCAGAACATATTTTGGAGCCTGAGTAATAAGTACTTGACCAACGCTGTTCAAACATTTGTTTTTGCTAAAGAAAGCAATGGACCTCTACCTTGAGGGTCCTGGTTACCAGGAAAAGAAATTAGCACCTTGGAAAAAAAAAATGCCACTAGAAAATAAAGTATGAAACATGCAAAGACAAAGCTATAAAATAGAGATGTAGGAAGTGTCGCTTGGACTATGTCTCTGGCTAAAGTCCTACGACCAGATGGATCCTGATGTCCAAAAGGCAAAGGAGATGACTGCTGGATAAAAGCACTTGCTGGGCAAGCATGAGGACCTAGGATCTCTGTAAATGGCAGCTGGACAGACTGCCTATAATCCCAGCGCATAAAAGGCATAGACAGAGGAGGTCACCAGAGGAAGCTGGCTAGCTAGATGTGCCAAATCAGTGAGCTATAAGTTCAGCCAAATCAATGAGCTATATGTTCAAGTGAGAGAACCTACCTCAAAAAATAAGGTAGAGAGCAATTGAGTAAGACACCTGATGCCAACCTCTGGCCTCCATGTGCCCATGCACGCATACACTGATACCTGCACACACATATGTGCCCAAGCACATGTGAACATGTGTATACAAATGCACACCACACATACAGTCAAAGGAGGTTGACAAAAACAGACATAGTTGGAAGAAAGTCTTTTGAGATTAGCAAGTCTCATGACAAAGAAACAAGAAACTAAACTGGAGTTCTTCTATTGGTGTTTGAGCTGTGTGGGTGGGTGTGGCTAGAATGTGTAGTAGAAATTAATTTTCTTCTGGGGGTTTGTTCCACCCCTTAAAACCACTTAGTTCTGGATTGGGGGGGGTGAGGGAGAAGAGGGTGGGTGGGTGGGACCGGAGAGGGGAGTAGGGAGGGGATTGTGATTGAGATTTAACTTGAAGAAAGAGAGAGAGAGAGAGAGACTTAGTTCCTGAGTAAATGACACATAAATACTATCTTTTATTAATAAGCTTAGGCCTTAAGCTGGGCAGGTTCTGAGGCATAATAATCCTACCACCCTTAAAACCCACATAAATGCCCATCACTTGCCAATGTGGTGAGCCCTGGTGGCTTCTGCTCCATCAGCCTGTCCACAGGGCAAGCTTCTCTTGCCCAGGTGTTCATGGTCCATACTACCCCATGACGTCTTCCTCCTCCTCCTCCTCCTCCTCCTCCTCCTCCTCCTCCTCCTCCTTTTGTCTTTTTTCTTCTCTTCTCCACCTCTTCTTCTCTATCTCCCTCTCTCCATCTCATTTTCTCTCCTCATGGTCCCTCTGAGATCCCAAGCCTGGGAACCTCAGCTCCACCTACCTCTCTTCTGCATAGCTATAGGCTGTTAGCAACTTTTATTAACCAACCAGATATAATTGGGGGACAAAGTTACACATCATTTTGTTCACGTGAGAATTTGCTCATCTGTACTGCAATCAGATCTTGGGAGCCAGTATTTAACATTTGAATACATAGCAGCACCAGATCAACCCTCAACAAGAATGCACCCCACAAGTGGCCTTGCTCTGTTCCTGCCTCTGTTTCCCAACTGATGAGATATAGGTATCTTGGCTGAGTAAATGAATGAATGAGTGAACAGGAGACATTTGGAAGTGAGCTGGTTTCCAGGAATATATGTACAAACAGCTCAGCTAGGGAAAACTTGAAAGTGGCAGAGTGAGGAAATAGCTGGATTTGACAACCAGGAGGTAAGGTATGCAAATCGTGCATTCACAGTGCATGTTTCTACTCTTAGCATTCAACCCAAGGGACACGTATGGCTGTGGAGTTTATGCGAGCATGCTATGAAGCTAGTGTGTGTATGTGTACATTCATGAGCTTTTAGTGTGTTTTTGCATTTGGCTTATTCATGTGGAAATTTTCTTAAAGTAATGAATTTTGCAAGCTTTGCACTAAACAGAGTGCTTACACGAAAACCATATTTTCTACTCATAGTTTGAGCTATGATTTAAAGGGAATAAATATGGCCTTCTATCTGCAGGGTCTCCTTCCCTCCTTTCCCTCAGACATTAAAATGACTTGTAATTACCTCTCTTAAGCAGAATTCTGGAAGAATAACAGTGATTTGAAAGCACGGTGAAGTGCTGCTGAAACCCAGGCTGTATTTACTGCTGTTGTTTCCATCCTCTAAGATCAGACCCTCATTGGATATGATAGAATAGAAAGAAAAAAACAATAGTTTATTTCTAACTGACAGTAGCATTTCTGGAACTGGAAGCAAAATGGTTTTCAGAAATATAAGATTCCAGCATAAATTCAATTTTAAAAATGCCTTTAACTCCAATAAAATCACAGTCATGGTGCAAACGCCAGAGACTCTACTTTTGTGTTGATATAGTGGTGTTGTCTGTTAAACTCTGACTATGTCCTGAATTCTAAAGACATTTAATTTCACCCACTTTACTGCAAGACTCTCTCACCCATGCCTCCCCGGGGCAAACTCTACTCAAGTGCATTATGGGAAGCCTTTACCTCTGAAAGCATCAGCTATTGACTGTTGCTTCAGGGAAATTGAGAAGCTTGATGTTGGTCTCCCTGTTGGAGTGTCAAAGTTTGTGAGCTTCCTATCCATATTTCGAATACATTCTCTCTTAAGTTTATAGTTTTCAGTTACAAAAAATGAAAAAGTCTAGATTGCAAAATAAAGGTCTCTTCATTATTCTGTTCTCTGATGCCCATTCTGGTTCCCTGGAAGTAAGAATGGCTAAGGAAGCAGTGTGTAGTACTGTTGTTTTGAAATTTTAATTTGAACATTGGTAGCCAGAACTGTCATTCTGCATATGGAAGCAATGTTAAAACACTGTCAGGGTAACCCAAACAGCCTGTGGGCAAATCCAGCTTTTGTTTTGTGTATATTTTTTATATATATATCCTTTGGAGGTTGCAAACTCATGATCTCAGGGTTCTGTACAGCCAGGAGACATATTTTGTTTGGCTTATCCACTATTTTAAATATATATAAATTAAGTTGCTTAACATCTTAAAATTGAGATATTTCACCATCAAATCTGGGGTCTGGTGGACTTAAGTAGAGGGCCACCTAATACATTCCTATCGGGCAACAGTTGGCTAGGTTGAACAACAGTGGCTCCATGTGGCATTTGCCACACCCCCAATGCTCTCGGTTGTCTAGATAGACAGCCAGCCATGCTCTCTTGCATCAACAGCTAGTTTCTATGGATGTTTGGGTTTGAAATCCCACTCACAGAGTATCAGGTGTGAGAAGTAAATATGCCTGCCATATCATTAATTGCCCAAATAAGGATAATCTGCAAGCAAGAATTAGTGCCTATTAATAATTGCACCAAGACCATAGGCATAAATCAGGACTCTCTCAGAAAAAAAAAAAACCCAAGTTATATACATACCATTGCATCCAAGTTCTTTAGTCTACTATGAGAAAACTGAGAGCAGAAAAGGGAGGGATGTGCCTGAAGTAGTCACCATATAAATCAACAGCGAAGTATCCCCCACTGCCTTGACTTCTAATCCAGGATTTTTATGACATAACAAGTGGAATAAGTATGAAAACCACATCCTATTTGACTATATGGATGTTTTATAGTTAATAGCTATCGTAGCCAGATGTGGTGATACACATCTGTAATCTAAGCACTCAAAAGGCAGAGGCAGGAGGATCGTGAGTTGCATGCTAAGCTGGGCTGCATAACAAGACTCTGTCTACAAAAACCCCAAAATGAGTGAAAAAAGAAGTAAATAAATAAATAAAATTACACACACACATATACACCAATCTATCATCTATAAATAATATGGCTAATGTCATGAGACAGCCTACAAATTGGTAGCTTATATAAAGAGTAAATTTATATTATGATTCTAATTAGTCATGTGGCCCACAATGCACCTGGAGATGTTTTAAACACTGGTAGACTTGAGAGCTGCAGAATAAATATAAGGACAGTTTCTCATTTAACTAGATACAATATATATATATATATATAGAAAGAAATATCAATTGTCTGGGGAGGAAAACACAACAAAAATCTATCATCAAGTATCTGATACCTGTTATGCTAATAAACCTTGTTTATTCCTCTCTTGACCATTGTTTATTATATGGTAATGAACACTAAGTATGTATGAAAGAGACATCTAAGATCCCAATTTCTTAAATCCTTGACCATCTGTTTATTCCCTTGTTGAGTTTCCAAGACATTTTTAGAGAACATTCTGGATGAGATCAGTGTGTGCTTTTACTGACGTGCTCAGATTTTGCTCCCAAACTCTATCTCATGTCTTACCTAGGGAGTTGTGTAAGCTTTGGCACCTCTTAGTGTTTTGTGAAAGAAGTCTGCTACAGGACACCTTTCTTTCTTTCTTTCTTTCTTTCTTTCTTTCTTTCTTTCTTTCTTTCTTTCTTTCTTTCTTT
>CAJQZJ010005154.1:3067459-3088798 GCA_907164525.1 Lophiomys imhausi | reverse complement strand
TTTCTTTCTTTCTTTCTTTCTTTCTTTCTTTCTTTCTTTCTTTCTTTTTTCTCTCATACAATACATCCTGACCTCAGTTTCCCCTCCTTGCACTCTTTCCAGTCCTCCCGCCCACCTTCTATCTCCCCCAGACTCACTCCTCCTCTGTTTCCTTTCAAAAAAGGAGCAGACATTCCAGGGAAATCACATAGCAAGTTAGAGTAAGACTAGTTTCAAACCCTCATATAAAAGGCTGGATGAGGCAACCCAGTAGGAGAAGAGGGTCCCAAAAGAAGGCAAAAGAGTCAGAGACACCCCCACTCCCACTGTTAGGAGTCCCACAAGAACACTCAGCTAGCAACTATTACATATATGCAGAGGACCTAGCTTAGACCCATACAGGGTTCTGTGGTTGTTGCTTCAGTCTTTGAGCCCCTGTGATTCTAGGCTAGTTGATTCTGTTGTGGGCTATGTTTTCATGGCATGACACCCTTATTATTGTCCATTTGGCTTTCCTAATAAGATATCTTGCAAGCCTCAGAACCATCTTCCCATCTCAGCTGTGCATTTATAAAAATGGAGGTTCAAGAAGGGAGGTTTTGTTTTGTTTTTGCCAAGGCTTGCAGTAGCAGAGCTGGCCTAAAGCATAAGCCAATGATAATATTCCTTTGGAGTATGCATGTAGCTTTCCAAATGTGGACCTGTTGCCCTTTCAGGAGGCTTGACCAGGATGCATGTTACCATGGTGCCTTCCGGCTCTTTTGCCAAGTCAAGGAAACAGAGCAAGCAAAGATTTGTTTCTCCCTACTCACTACTGTCTTTCCTCAGCTGCTGAACCCACCCTAGTGTTCCAGGGTGCCTTTTCCCCCTGTGACCTTTGTCAGAGCTGCTTTTTGGTAGACTTCCTTATAGAAGAAGAAACCAGTGACCAGCTATAACTTCTAGGCTCAAAATGTAAACCACACATTTTGTTTTCTATACTTGATTTTAGCTAAAAACTGGGAAGCAATAAAGTTGTTTTCTAAATGAGCAAAATCTATGTGCATGAGTTTTGTTTTTATATGGAAGTAGGACCATGGATGTATGGATGGAAAGGTATAGTGTGCTGTGTGTGTGTGTGTGTTTGTGTGTGTATTCAATATGGACTAATAGTACTTCCAAATATACCTGTTGTTGCATCTAGTTAAGTGAGAAGATTCATTTGTGTTTACCATTTAGAGCTCAAGCCTACCAATGTTCTAAACATCTCTAGATATGTTGTGGTATAAGTCATTAACTAGATTCATAATGCAAAATTATCCTTAGTGTAAGCTACAACACTATGGCCCCATAGAAATATGATGTTCAACATCCATAGGTGGTTATTGAGCCCTTGAAATGACAATATGTTGTGGATACTGACATAAGTGAAAAAAACTGATATTAATTTAATTGTTTCTGTTTGTGTATACATTTTTAATGTTATTGCTAGAAAAGCTAAAATAACTCATGTTGTTGGCATTGCCCTGTCAATGGATGATGCTGTCCTGGAGATGTTTGTCATGCACTGAAAGAAAGACGGATTCAGTTACATGCCTTATATGTATCATAATGACTTTTTATCATCACAAGACAGAGAGAAAGGACGTTTGCTATGTACATCCTGGTACAGCTTTCTTTCTCTCTTTCCTTCATTCTTTCTTTCCTTCTCTCTCTTATTTATTCACTTTATAGCCTGATTGCAGTCCCCTTCTCCTCTCCTCCCAGTCCCACCCTTATACCCACATCCCCTCCACCACGGGTACCAACCCACCATGGTACATCAAGTTGCAGTAGGAATAACCACACCTTCTTGCACTGAGGCCAGACAAAGCCAGCCAACTATGGGAAATGGATCCAGAGGCAGGCTACAGTCAGAAACAGCCCCTGCTCCAATTGTTAGGGGACCCACCTGAAGAACAAGCTGCACATCTGATACATATGTGTAGAGGGCCTAGGCCCGGCCCATGAATGCTCTTTGGTTGGTGGCTCAGTCTCTGTGAGCTCCCTTGGGCCCAGGTTAGTTGACTCTGCAGGTCTTCTTGTGGTGTTCTTGACTCGTCTGACTATCTCAATCCTTCCCCCCACTCTTCCACAAGATTCCTCAAGCTCTACCTCTTGTTCTGCTGTGGTTCTCTCCTCTGTTTCCATTAGCTGCTGGATGACACCTCTCAGAAGAAGGTTATGTCAGGTTCCTGTCTACAAGCGTAGAAGAGTATCATTAGTAGTGTCAGGGGTTGGCTCTCTCCCATGAGGTAAGTCTCAAGTTGGGCTTGTCATTGATTGGCCATTCCCTCAATCTCTGCTCCGTCTTTGTCCCTGCACTTCTTGTAGGAAGCACAAATTTTGGGTAGAAGGTTTTGTGGGTGGGTTGGTGGCCCCCACCTTCCACTAGAAGCCCTGCCTGGCTACAGGAAGTGGCCACTTCAGGCTCCATATCTCCCACTGCTACGAGTCTCAGCTAAGGCCACCCCATAGATTCCCAGGAGCCTCTCTCATACCAGAGACTTCCCCCCAATGATTTTTGTTGCTTTTCCAGCCTTCCCCCACTCTCCTCACACCTGATCCTTACCCGTGTTCCCTTCCCCCACCTCCTCTCCCACTCAGTTCCCTCCCTCCATCTACTTCAGATGTCTATTTTTTTTTTTTTGGTTTTTCGAGACAGGGTTTCTCTGAATATCTCTGGCTGTCTTGGACTCGCTTTGTAGACCAGGCTGGCCTCGAACTCACAAAGATCCGCCTGCCTCTGCCTCCCAAGTGCTGGGATTAAAGGCGTGCGCCACCACCGCCCGGCTCAGATGTCTATTTTTATTTCCCCTTCTGAATGAGATTCAAGCATTCTCCTTTGGGCCCTCCTTGTTACTTAGCTTCTTTGGGTCTGTGGATCGCAGTATGGTTATCCTGTACTTTATGACCAATATCCACTTGTAAGTGATATAAGTACATACCATGTGTGTCTTTCTGGGTCTGGGTTACCTCATTCAGGATGATTATTTTCTAGTTCTATCCATTTGCCTGAAAATTTCTTGTTTTTAATAGCTGAGTAGTATTCTATTGTGTAAATGTATCACATTTTCTTTATCCATTTTTTTTTTTTGGTTGAGGGACATCTAGGTGTTTCCAGTTTCTGGCTATTACAAATAGAGCTGCTATGAACATAGTTGAGTAAGTGTCCTTCTGGTTTGGTGAGGCATCTTTTGGGTTTATGTCCAGGAATGGTATACCTGGCTGTTGAGGTAGAACTATTCCCAATTTTCTGAGAAACTTCCAGATTTATTTCCAAAGTGGTTGTACAAGCCTGCACTCCCTCCAGCAATGGAGGAGGGTTCCCCTTTCTCCACAACCTCGCCAACATGCGCTTTATTTGAGTTTTTGATCTTAGCCATTCTGACAGGTGTGAGATGGAATCTCAGAGTCATTTTGGTTTGCACTTTCCTTAATGACTAGGGACATTGAGCATTTCTTTAAGTGCTTCTCAGCCATTAACAACTCCTCTGTTGAGAATTCTGTTTAGCTCTGTACACCTCAAGCTATACTACAGAGCAATGGTAATAAAAACTGCATGGTACTAGGCTAAAAACAGACAAGTTGATCAATGGAATAGAACTGAAGACTCAGAAATAAACCTACATACCTACGGTCACTTGATTTTTGACAAAGAAGCCAAAACCATACAGTGGAAAAAAGAAAGCATCTTCAACAAATGGTGCTGGTCTAATTGGATGTCTACATGTAGAAGAATGCAAACTGATCCATGTTTATCACCCTGCACAAGACTCAAGTCCAAATGGATCAAAGACCTCAACATAAGACCAGATACACTACATCTAATAGAAGAGAAAGTGAGGAGTAGCCTTGAACACATTGGTACAGGAGACAACTTCTTGAATAGAACAACAGCTCAGGCACTAATATCAGCATCTGATAAATGGGGCCTCAAGAAACCAAAAAGCTTCTGTAAGGCAAAGGACACTGTCAATAGGACAAAACGGCAGCCTACAGAATGGGAAAAGGTCTTCACCAACCCTGCATTCGACAGAGGGCTGTACAGCCTTTTATTTTGTTAGCAAAGCTCCAGGGTGGTCGTGATACCACAGGCCTTTCCCTTGATATAAGAATATCGTGAAAACATGCAAACTATCTCTTCTTTCACATCATCTAGCATCGCATTTCCTGTACAGCTCTTCTCTTCCCAGAGTCCTCGAGGAGCACCTGTTCTGACACCAGTCTTCAAGTTTCTAAGCAATATCACACAGAAGGCACTTGGGTACACACAACGCCAGCTGTGGGTGCCATATGGAAAAACCATACCAATATACATATGTACAGAGTATTTCTGAAGCCAGAAGGAGTGTAGATGAGTGTGTAGCCAGTCTAGCGTTATCTTTTCATTGCCTTTGAACATTTTAATCATTGATATATCTTTAAGCCATAAATAGAACCATGTAGCTAGTTAATTCTAAGTTAAAACCAAATATGTACTTTTGTTTTTATATGGACATGGGACTGTGTATGGATTGTATGAAAATGTAGATTGAATGTTTAGATACAGATGGATTTGACTTTCCACTGAAGTGTGTGGAGAAGGGCTGTGTAGATGCTTGGAGATGTTGCATGTCAGTCTGCTCAAGCTGGGTTTCTCCTGAGAGGCAGAGATTTCCTCTTCCTACAAATGCTCAGAGATAAGGTCCCCTTTCTGCTTCCACCTAGGATAGGTGCACCTTCTCTTGGATGGCTGCCAGAAGTGCTTGGTATAGTCATTCCCTTTGACTGAGCTCAACCTTGCCTTTCCTACCACAGAGCACACAGAGCAATGGCACACATGGCACTGGCGGGTGCCAGGAATAGCGCTGCATTTTCCTTTGGAGTAACCTCTTTCCTTCTTCTTTTCCTTCTACTTCTTCTAGGCAGGACAGGGCTGCTTGCTGATCTCTTGCCCAGTTTTGCTGTGGAGATTATGCCAGGTATTCGCTCGTTTAACTCTTTATTTGCTTTCACTCCATCTGTCTGCTTCTGCATTAGTCACTAATTACTTGCTTGATTTTTTTTTTTGGCACATTTATCTGTATAATGTTTGTTGTCTTTTTCCAGGATGAACTAAACCCCTTGGATAAGTCTTTTGTACGCCTTCTGTTCCTAGGTCCTAAAAGAAAAACGAGAATTAAGAATGAGTGGAGACAGGAACCCAGTCCCTCAGTGTCAGGCATGCAGCATCATTGGTTATCTTGAGGCCCATCTCAGTATTTCACCTGTACCTAGATGGTTATAATTGTCCTTAAATATTATTTATTTGTATTCCTTATTTCATAGATCATATGCTTACCCATTCACTATTATACAATCATGTTACACTGAAGTGCCTTTTGCAATATTATCAAAAAATTTTTTTTTAACTTAGGAAAGACATGTCCTCTTTCCTGCCAAAGCATCCAGTCACCGATCTGTACTTGTATATCTAGTCCCTGGAAATCTCTAGGCACCCGTGGACTGTATGTCAAGATCACTTGCCCCAATGCATATCTGCGTCTTTTCATGTAGCTTCAGGTGAAGGTACCAGCCAGACAAGCCAATCTGGTGCTGAATTGTACCTTGTAGTTGAAGGAGGTTCAGGAAAAACTAAAAACAAACTATGGAAAGGATGTTACCCATAATAGGAATAGCAAAGAGTATAATTAGCTTTGATTTCTGCCAGATCTTTAAGGTCTTCCTAATAGCAACAGAGAGATATGAAGTATCCCTGGCCATTGGCCGTTGGATTGATTGAAATTTTAAGAAATATCCAGAGTCTTCAAAATCTAGCCTCACTATTTGTTCCTCTATGAATTCATTCTGCCCTTTACCTTTAGTTGGTCAACCAAACTCAGACCTTTTCCTTATTGATGGTTCCCTTAAGGACACAGAGAGACATTCTCCTTTTAACCAACCTTACTCCTCAATTTTTAAGCACTTATAAAATGTCACATATAATGTTTCAAAGTAGAAATTGTATCTCCCAAGTCCAAGGAAGAGTTTCTGTATTTTATAACCAGTCCTGTTCACCTTAATTTCCTTCTCTTTGACTCCAAGAATACTTTCATTGATTGGTTTTTCTATTTACCTATGTATTTATTGAGAAGGGGTCTTGCTACCTAGTACTTGCTGTGCAGCCCAGGCTAGTATAGCAGCCCTATTTCTGAAGAAAATACTCTTCCAAGTGCTGGGATTATAGGCATGTGCTTCCAAACTGCATTCTTTGATTTATCAATATAACCTGCTAGTCTTTGATCCTTAACTACTTCTCTCCCCTATCATTGACCTAAGTCACCTCAGAGATAAACCCCCACCTTCTTAAATAAGACTTGGGCTAAAGCCTCATGCTGTGGTTTACCCTCAGCAAGAATGTTCTCCACACAGTTCAAGTCAGACACAAAGCCTTCTCAGTCCCTAGTTGAAGAGAGGTTGGCATGGTCTTGAATGTGGATAAGTGGGGGCCATTCAGAAAACATGAACTGTTTGTTTTCTCTCTGAGGAAATGATGTTCCCACCAAAGGTCAAATGACTCAACCACTGTCATAAAACTCTTCACATGTAAAAATCATGTTCTCAAGTTCCCAAATCAATATTCATTTAATGGAAGGGATAGTTAATAACCAAACTTTAAGAAAAAGAATGTCTACTGAAGATCATTATAAAGGGATTTTGAGTGCATGGGTTTCAACTATTTTGACCTTTTGGCTTTTAAGCAAAGCATGGCTCATACCGGTCTGTCCCAAGTCTCCAGGAAAGACATGGACTCATCCCAAACCCAACAGCATGACATTGAAACAAGTCCCCTGAGAGTCACAGTCATTCTTAGATAGAACTGCCTCTTAAATCTTTTGAATGAACAAATTAAAGAAAATCCATGTTCTGCCTCAGACAGAGTTATGAAAATTGACAAACATTAGCTATGCTCATTTCAGCCTTGCTATTCATCAGTGCTCTGAACCACTTAATTCTTGGCTATGCTGGCTGGCTGCCATGGCCATCTTGAGTGTGATCAAACCAAACCCATACCCTGGGAATGGGAGCTATAGCTTCTCTATTTGAAAATATGCCTCTTCCCCCCCCCCCCACTAACCATGGATAGTTATGGAGGTATAAACAAGAGTTTTGGATCTCTGCCCTGATGCCAATGACAGGAAAGGTGTCCCAGGAAACCACATGCATACACACTGACCCTGGACTACATAAAGGTCATCTACATAGGCCATGGAGCCACCTAGGCCTCCCCCACCTCAAGATTTATCGATTTTGTTTGTTTGAGGCAGGGTCTCACTTTGCAGTGCAGACTGCTTTGATCTTTCTGTCTCCGCCTTCTGAGGGCTAGAACTATGGGCCTGGAACACCATGTAAGGCAAGGACTTTTAACTTATGACTTCATTATAAGAGGCAAGCATTTACAGAATGCAACAGTTAGGTGCCCAGCACAAAAGACCCCGCCCCTCAGCTTTTGTCCTACCTTTGCTCTAATACAGTCAGCAGATGGACTTTTTTTCCAGTTAGGAACTCCAAATTCTCCAGTCACAGGGGTGGCTACTTGATGCACCCCCACTAGATACAGCTCACCTGATTCTCTGTTCTCTGTGCCCTAGCATTTCTTGCACTGAGTTCTTCATGAGTCTGAGGCTTCCTGGTTAGATGTCCTTTCTTCCCCAGGTCCCTCCCACTCACCTCTTTTGCTGGGAGACACCCATCCTTGTATGCTGGGTCCTCAAGGGGGGCTACCTCGAGTAGATTTCTTTGTGCATCCTTCCAGAGTGGGTGTTTGTCGGCCTGGTGATCCTGGGGATCCTCCTCTTCTTCGTGCTGGTGGGGATCTGCTGGTGCCAGTGCTGCCCTCACAGTTGCTGCTGCTATGTCCGCTGCCCATGCTGTCCAGATTCCTGCTGCTGCCCTCAGGCCTGTGAGTAGGGGGCTGTGGGGAGATGTGGAGCAATCCAAAGAATGTCACCTATCCATCCGACAGCCATGTACCGCAAGTTCCTCCCCCATCCCTTACCTTTGGCTTCAGGGAAGATCATTCTTGTTTCCCCCCTCTGCATGCTGTTTATCCACATTTATCATGCATCCCTAATGCTCATGGATGTTGCAGATTAAAGGAAGGGCAGGGACAGAATGGTGAAGTCATGAGGTAACGCTGTACCCTCTCCTTGGAGCATTCAAACAGAGAAAACCTGCACTGGTCATTCTCCTTTTATAAGTGGAGTATAATAACTGTGACTTTTGGCCACTGTCCAGCAGACACCATGATTTTTATTCACTCATATGATGAAAATGGCCACACTAGGGATCAGACCGTGTTTGGGAATTCACATGTTTAGCTTGCTGGCCCAAGCCCATGAAGGCATTGAGTTTGACGTCCCAACCATAAATGAAATGCATCTTGAAAGAGAGGTACACTCTATTTAGGAATGAAACGGTGTTGGAAGGAACTGGGTTACTGACTCTGCTTTTGAAAACACAGACAGGGGTATGTGCATACCCATTGCTTGCTTTGCTCCCCCCTGAAAACATCTCTGAACAACCCCGATGGAGGGACCGTGGTTGCTTCTAGACAGGATAGTTCCAAGTGGGAATGCTGCCATGACAGCTCCTAGATACATTTCAGTGTGGTTCAGTTGCCAGCTTCTAAATATTTGTAGTTCCTCCCATTGCTGCCTTTTTTCATGGAACTAGAGGGATCCAAGGGGAGTAGTTCTGGTGATTCCAACGAACCAGTTCAGTCCTGGAAGAATGAGTATCTGGTGGTCTTGGAGCTCCCTTGAAGGAATGGAGCCTCAGGCACTCTGGGTATGAGGGCTGTGGAGGGTGGGACTACGTAATGTCTCTTGCTCTTCTCCCTCCACAGTGTATGAAGCAGGGAAAGCAGCCAAGGCCGGGTACCCTCCCTCTGTCTCCGGTGTCCCTGGCCCCTACTCCATCCCTTCTGTCCCTTTGGGAGGAGCCCCCTCTTCTGGCATGCTGATGGACAAGCCGCATCCACCTCCCCTGGCACCAAGTGATTCCACTGGAGGAAGCCACAGTGGTAAATGTAGCCCCAGACTGCCCCACCCCACCCTAACCTCTCCCTCATTCCTTGCTGATAAGCACATTCAGTTCTTTAGTGATGTGTCTTTGGGGAAACAGTGATCTCCAGTCCAGAAATGGGGCACTTCCCACTGAGGCAGATATCTTTTGGGATGCACACCAAGCTTTCCAAGGGCTACAGGACACTCTGACCCTTGCTTTTTTTTTTTTTCTTTTTTAATGTTCTTAGTAACTAAATCTATAAAGAGAAGGAGTTTTCTACTTAAATTATGATCATGTGGTTGATAGTGATCTCATGCCCACCTAGTGACCAGGACCGTATTAGGTAGTGTGAGGGACAGCAGACTGTGTAGAATTTGGTTTCTCAAAGGAGGGAATAGACCTTTATTAGATGCTGAAGAATATGGTACTTAAGAGTCCAATGATAAGAGCTTGAGTTATTACAGTGTCTTCATGGAGAAGATGAGATCTGGACTGGACCAAGAGGGATGAGAATGGTTTAGGGAAACTGTGTGGCTGCTGACTGTCCCAAAGAAGGAAGGTCGGAAGTATAGTGAAATCCCAGAGCACACAATGTGAACATCTCAGGGTCCAGCTTTTCAGACTGCCTGGAAGAAGATAGAGGGGTTTGATGGAGATTAGAGAGGGCCTTGATTCCTCTCCAAAAGAGCAAGTGAGAACCACTATAGGCAGATTGTTGAGCAGATTGCTGGCAGGTGGGAAGGTGGGAGAAGAACTCAGAGAGAGAACAAGGCTCTGACTACATTGTTCAGGTATATGGGCATCTGGTTTGTGTTGGAGACAGTGGGAGTCAGAGTGCCAAGGCAAATCTGAGAAATACTTTGAAAGAAATGAGATGTTAGGGATGGAGCAAAGGTGGACTTCAGAATGACTCCAGGTTTTCCAGCACTACAGATCATAGGCAGAAATTAGGTAATTGGTAAAGAGGGCTGATTAGAGTGACAATCAGCTTTATTCAGGGTAAGATGAATCTGCGCAGAGAGTAGAGGCCAAGGGGCAAAGTAGAGTGGAGAGGTGGAGAGATGTTGAACTATAGCTTTTTTGGAGGCATTTGAACAGGATTACAAGGCTGGGAAGGTTAAGGCTGTGTGCGTAGTTGATTTCGGTGACTCCAATTTGTGTACGTGGGAGGTGAGAAAGGGTAATCAGCCCACACAATGGACCTCCAACGCCTGGCTGTGGCAGCAGTGGATATCCTCAATGAGTAATTAGTTTGTGTTTTTCTCTTCCCTGGAACTATTAGTAGAATTCTGACGTCTGAGTCTGAGAATGAGTCACAAACTGAGAAGGAAAAGCTAATGATCAAGGACATGCAGGGGAAGTAAGAGATCGACAGCATAGTCCATTTTCCTGAAGGAAGGAGTGGGCAAAGGAAACCCAAGTAGAACTTCACACATGCTTTCAGTAGCTGCTCTTCCCTTTCTCCCCAAGTCTCTTTCCTGTCTCACCAGAACTAACCTTGCTCTTTATTTAATGGATTATCACAATAAAAAAAGTCTTATTATTCTCTAGCAAGTATTTCCTCTTTCCCTCCACCCCCCTCCCCCGTCTCTGTTTTGGGATAGAGGCTCACTGTAGCTTTGGGTAGCCTTGCTATGTAGACCAGGCTGCCCTTAATCTTTCCTCCATTTCTGCTTGTTTCAGTTTGTGTCATTTTGGCCCCACCCCACCATATTAACCAACTGCATTTAGAAGTAGAAAAATCCTAAGACAAAGTAGTTGCTGACTTAGCTGCACACACCATCTGGTGCCGTCTGTGTAGGCAGAGTTCGGTCTGTCTTTTGTGCTGTCCTCTTCAGCACATACTTTGTCCCTTTGACTGGCTCCCTTGATGACTCCAAGCAGTAGTTCTGGTCATTAGATGCCTTTTGACAGGTAGAAAGGTCCACTTCATCTTTGTGCCACTTTCCCCAAAGTGAGAAAAATGTTTCCCAGGAGCTCGTCCTTCAACTAATAAGCCCCTTTCTAGCAATTTCTTCCAAAAAGAATTGTGTCCCACACCCGTTCCTAAACCTGACGGACTTGAACTCACAGAGATTTGCCTAAATAACTCTTTGCCTTGGAAGTGAGCAAAATCAGAGTTCACTCTGTTAGCCAGGCAATAGAGGAATGATGGTAACCTGAGCTGACCACACTCAGTCAGACACTGTGTTATCATGATATGTGTGTATTGCGGCATCAGGACAGAGGTTTTTTTAGTCTCCAGGAGACTCATGGGCAGCATTATTGGTGATGTTTGGCCAATTCTCATTTAATGAAGATAGACTGGGCTAATGTAGATTATTCTTTAAGGATCATCAAAAATGTTAAATGCTGATCTAATTAAAAAAAAATTCTACCTTTTTATGTTTGTATGCCACTTCAACATTAGGCTAGTCATCTAGCAACAGAAATTCTCGGGTAGCATTTGTACACAACACTGCTTTGAACATTAGTTAGAACACTTTTAGCCCCAGCACAAAGGCATCTGCAATGAGATATGCGGAAAAGAGCCCTTTGGTTACCAAATGGGAGAAGAGAAGAGGCACCCTGATTCCTTTCCCCATTATTTTTAGCTGCTACTCAAGTCCTCCTCTGTTACTATGACAAAAGACAGGTTTCTGCAGCGCTGCTCTGGATCCATCTCCTTCAGGTTCTCTACTGAATATCCACACTTCATCTGGTTCCACCTCACAACTCTAACCTCTCTTAGTGTCTGCTTCTTTTTGCCATTCAAAACATGCTCGGGTCATTCCTGTAGGAGTACAACCATTTGTAAATCACCCTGACGTCGTTTCTCCATTCCTCCTCTGCTTCTTGCAGCTGAACTTCTTGAAAGAGCTTTTACCCCTCAATGTCTCTGTTTCCTTCCCTCTCACCAACTCAACTAACGTCCGTCTCTCTCCTGCCTTGATGCCTGATTCCTAGATCTGATGGCTGCTTCTCAACCCTCAACCTCTCTGAACCTCTCTAAAACATTGGCCACCCCTGAGGCAAGCATCCTTCTGTGCCTTTCTTGCTCAACATTCTGATGTTTCTCTACCTGTTCTGACAGCTCTGCTTTCTTCCTGTGTGTATCTTCCCGATGTTGCTGTTCCAGCTTTGTCTGTGGTCTGCTCTCTGTGGTCTTCTGTCTCCTCCCATAGCTTCAGCCATCATCCATATGCTGATAATTCACAGTCATGATTTTCCTAACTTCTCTTCTGCTGTTAAGTCCCATGTATCCAGTTTTCTCTGAATGTCTCCAGCTGGATGTCTTATGGGCACTTAAACCTTAGCCTCTAGGAATTCAGTCTACTGCTTCCAATTTTGTTTTTCTACTGCTTCCAATTTTGTTTTTCTACTTCAAACCAGAGTCTATATAAACTTATCTTAGTGGATAGCATCATTGTCTGCCTAGCGGCTCAAATCAGAAATAGTCCTACCCCTTAGTATTCACTTCTCTTATCCAGCAGATCACCAAGGTCTTACCTTAACCTTGAAATGTTTTACTCTCCTCCATCTTGCTGTCATTACCCTCACTGCCCATTTACTGAAATTAGCTCCTACCTGTGCTCTTGCCTTGCTCTGATCCATTTTATCTCAATATAGCTGGACTCCATTCAGCCTTCTAACAAAAGAATTAAGTAGACAAGTAGGATTTTGAAATGCCACTTTAAAATAGAGATGCATATCTATATATATGCCTACTGTATGTACACAGAATATGCAAATTGTAAGAATCACTTCTCCCACAATTGAGCTACTGTCACCCTGGGGGTGGAATCTGGCAGCTGTTCCATCATCCATAAACAGCCTTTCTGTGCTCATTAAGATAGGACAGAAAGAGCAAGCCTATATCGATGGAAGTACACCTTAGAGACTGCCTGTACAGGTTTTCTAAGTCACATTTGGGCTATAAATGGGGAAATTGATTGAAAAATAATCCAACCTTAATTAGGTCAAAATAGCAGCATAAATTCTTTAATAAGAAGGTTTTGAGATTATAGTTAGGCATCACAGGGAATTTTCTAACGTCCTCTCTCTAGTAAAGTTAAAATTAGAAGACTAATAAGGGAGGGGCTGAAGTGTGAAGAGCCATACAAACCAAAGGACTTGGGCCAGGCTGAGCTGGAAAACAGAAATAAATCATCAATGACCCTGAGCTGAAACATCACCAGGAAAAAGTCATTTTCTAAATATGCTGGACTTCTGCCAATAGTTACTGCCATTTGTTACTGAAATACCCCACACTTCAAAGAGTTCTTTTGCCTTCACATTATAGATAAAAAACAATCTGGCACCATTCCATGTAGGGTTTTTAGTTGGTTGGTTTTGTTTACAGAATTTATAATATTCTTACTATATGACCTTGGATGCTTTCAAAAGTGTCATGTATGTAGTCCAGACTAGCTCAAACTCAGGGCAATCCTCTGGCCTCAGTATCCCATGTACTGGGATCATAGGCATGTGCCACAACACATGTCTCTACTTGTTTTCAAATCAAAGGATAATCTATAACTGGATCTGGTAGCTTATAACCCAGCATTCATGAAGCAGAGGCAAGAGGAGCCATAAGTTAGACCAACCTGGACTGCATAGAAAGTTCAAAGCCAGCCATTTCAAAAAAAAAAAAAATTACAAATTTCCCCCGTCCTCCGAGAAATTAGAAAATTATAGACTAGCAGGATGGTTACTGGAGGCTTGTGAAAGGAAATAAAATGGATAAGAAATACAGAGCAGTATACAGAGAAACTGTAATGCAGTGAGAAAGGAAAGAATCACATTGTTAAGAGAATGAGGAAAGGTTTTCTGGTGACTCATATGCTCTTGAGCACACAGTGACACAGAGCCAGATTCTATGGAAATGCGAGAGGAATTTAGTTAGCTCTACAATCAGACTTGCAGCTTATAATTTTATATAAAAATATCCACACCCTTTAAAGGGAGAATTGTCTTGATTTTTAGCAACTAAAACCGAATGGATGCTGCTCCTAAAGTCTGAAGAGCAATCATTTTGCCTCTGTCTTTTGACAAAATAGAAGAATTGAAATCTCTGGTGTCTCCAGGCTGCTGTGGTGGAGAAGTCAGAGCTGAACTATTCTGGCACGATAGAGTCTCTTTTTAATGCCAATATTGAAAGCTAAAACCAGCCTCTTCCCATGAGGCTGTAGTTACTGTAACTTCTCAGAGATTGATAACACACGCACACAATCCAATCTGTATCACAATGAGCAGTATAATTCTTTCTAATGATACTGAAAACAATCTAAGCTCTAGTCCAAGGTCCCTCCAGCTGTTGTCGGCATAGTTGCTCTCTCTCCCTTCTTCTCCCTCTCCCTCTCTCTCTCTCCCCTCTCTCTGCTGGGAGACAGCCAGTACCTAGTTACATATAGCGACCCCCCCCCCAACCCATGACCTTTATTTCGGAAAAGTGCTTCCCATATTAAGAACACCTAGGCAGAGCCAGGGCTGTAAGTAGAGGAAACCCCTCCCTAATGCCCACAGCCATGCCGATGTTCTTTCCTTAGAAAGTGGTCATCAGTAATGACAGCCACAAGACCTTCTTATTTCCTCAGGTTACCATTTAAGCCCTTCCCTTCCTGGTTAAAATTCTCCAGTAAATCACTCACATAGCTTCCTATGTCATACTTTGTAATCCACAAAAATACTTGCTAGCTGCAGTTTTTATTCATTCACTTACCCATTTAATCATGCCTTCATCCATTCATTTGAATGTGTATGTTTTGAGTGTCTAAAATGTGCCAGACTCTGTGCAAGGTACTAGAGATACATAGGTGAACAGAGAAATCTAGTAATTGTCTTCAGGGAAGTTGCGGGCTACGGATTAACACCAAGAATACACTTTCCAAAGAAGCCATGAACCCCCTCTATTCCTAGGCTGAGAGTAATTCAACAAACATTTAGTACTTGTTATATGTAAAACACAGTCTTAGGCACATGGAAATCTTAAATTTTATGTCTTTGAAATTTTTAAGAAGATTATAGACATCTATATAAAGAACTTGGAACACACTAGAATATATTAAGGCCTATAATACAAATTCATATCAAATGATTTTTAAGTTAGGAGAAAGATTGGAACAGAAAGAGACAGAATTATAAGAACCAAAGGAAGCTCTTTGGATGAGGTGGCACTTAAGATACCCCAACTCATTATGGAGCACTCAAGTGCTCCACTAATTAGTTGTCTCTCTCTCCTTGAAGTAATTACAAGGAAACTGAGTTGTGAGGGGTCTTCATTCTCTGGAGCTCATTCACTGAACCAGCATCAACATGCCCAGAGCCTTGGTCCTCAGCCCTGTACCTCATCCATCAGACATAACTGCCTTGGTACAGACATAGCAGCTCTGTGGGATAATTGCATTTTAATTGAACTGTCTGTACTACTCTGTAAACGCCTCTGCAGAGATGGAAGAATGTGTAGCTTGACAAATAAAATCATTTCTACTAATGGTTTCTTCTGCATAGGGTTTATGGATGGACCTAACCTCTGAGAGAAGGTGCCACTGAAAAGTATGTGCTGAGGACTCATTAATTTTTCCTAAGTCATTTCACAATTTGAGATGGACATTATTTTGTCACATGAAAATCTGTGCACCTGCAAGAGGGTGTGTGGGAGACCTTTTTTTTTCTTCCGTGCTTGGATTGTGATTAGAACCCTGTAGAATTTTATATTTTAATCTTCCATGTAAATAGCTTGGGGGGGGGGCTTTGTTCACAGAGCAATGCATCCAGAGACATAAAACATCACTTTTATTGGATGCATATACATTTCCGTGTTTTCTTTATTTTTGTTTTGTGCACCACGTTGGGAACAGGGAGTGTTGGCATGGTCTGAAGATCACAGGTACTGCCTACTTTAGGCTTTACTATCTTGCCTTCTTCATCTACTTCTTTAAAGACAGCCAAACAAACAAACAAACAAATAAACAAAAACAAACCCTGTACCTCCTTCTACACTTTAGAGAGGTAGGATGCCCTAATCCAGTTAACCTTCAGCCAATGAGACCACATAATTCCATGCCTGGTGCTGCCAATTACTCCTAGTCATGTTCTAAAATCCTCCTTTGCTAGAATTTTTCAACCACAAAATGTGGCTGACAGCAGTGCCTACTTGCATAGTTGAGAGGAACCAACATCCTGTAAATATTGAGCCTAGTACCTGGCACACTGTCAGTGTCCAGTAAGTATTGTCTAGTTGCCCCTCATGCCCCAATCTCATCTTCATTTCCCTATTTGTTCATTATGCCTGTTGTCTTGTCACTGTTTGGGATGGTGTTGGGCTGGACTTAAGTGATGCAGGGCATAAATAGCCTTTGTCTCTGACAATGTGAGGGTTGGAGATGTAGGAGATGATATTATTTCCCCTGCTTTAGCTTTTTTTTTTTTTTTAATTAAGCCCTGAAAAATAACACCTGTCTCTAACCACAAAGCAGCAGGTCGACTTAAATTAGTCACATCTGAAATACGGCATTCCTTTTCCTAAAAGGAAAATGCTAAGGAAATAAACTGGAAGTGTGATTAGAGATCTATGTGTTGTTCGGCTTGTTTTATACTACTGTGTATGTAGTCTGGAATCTAATATTAGCTCTTAGGCACGCACCATCCAGCTTAAGGGATTTTTTTCCCCACCATCTCCCAGGCAACTAGAGGCTTTCAGTCTGCCTTTGTGCAGGTCTCTGATGCTTGGAGCTCTGTCTTAACATTGCTTTCACTTCTACCAAGTGAAGCTGTGGACTTGATGCTGGAGAGTGACTTGTCCCCCAAACCTAGAATGGGGTCTCTTCCTCTTTTTTAGTGTGAACTTACTCGTCCAGTGGAATGCAAAAGCTATACAGAGCTATCCAGTCTTTAGTATAGCTGTGGAAGGCCGGACAACAGGAAGGAAAGGGTAACAAATAACTGAAACTACAGTGCAATGGGGTTTGGACGTTGACCTCCAGGGCCATTGTTTCAACGGTACCCCTTGATAGAGGGTCTCAAGTGTACCCCTTGTGTATAAGCCGTAGCTTATTATTTCTGGGTGATTCCAAAATTGTTCTGACTGGGAATTGTGTGTTCTGCTTGGTAAAAAAATGAGTGGAGGCCTCCTTTTCTTGATTTTTCTCCTTTTGGCTCACGCTCCTGTGCTTCCCTCAACAGTTCGCAAAGGTTACCGGATCCAGGCTGACAAAGAGAGAGACTCCATGAAGGTCCTGTACTATGTCGAGAGGGAGCTGGC
This sequence comes from Lophiomys imhausi, assembly GCA_907164525.1. Taxonomy (NCBI): domain Eukaryota; kingdom Metazoa; phylum Chordata; class Mammalia; order Rodentia; family Muridae; genus Lophiomys; species Lophiomys imhausi. Next base: position 3,071,529 of record CAJQZJ010005154.1, on the reverse strand, counting down.
TCAGTTTGATCCCGCCAGGAGGATGAGAGGCGGATGTGAGCATCTGTTAGTTTCATGTGGTCTGCGCTCCATTAAGGATTTGGTCGGTAAAGAGGACACGGGAGTCCTCGGGTGTGAAACTCTGAGCCAGAAGCTGTGCTATGAGAACTTGGCAGGGAATGGAAGGGGCTTCTGGTGGGAAGGGTGGAGCAGTCCTGTGTGGTTCACATGGTCTCCCCGTGGGGCCATCTGAGTTTACAATGTTTCATTAGAACAGTCCCCTTACAATATTCTTTAATACTCAAGATGTGGGATGGTTCAGTCAGTCAGGTCACTGCTGAGCAAGCATGAGCACCCATGCATGCTCAGATCCCCGGCACTAGTGCAAGCGCAAGGACCCATGTTCAAATCCCCAGCATCCATGTAAAAGCTGGGCCAACAGATCACATCTATAACCTGAGCCCTGAACTGGCAGAGGCAAGCTGATCTCTGGCACTCAGTGGGTACCCATTCTAGCCAGACAGTGAACTCCAAGTTCAGTGAGAGACCCTTTCTCAAAAAAAAAAAAAAAAAAAGATCTAGAGTGTCAAGGAAGATACTATGTCAGCCTCCTGTGTTTACATATATGAACATCTTCACATGCACATGTGCACAGACACATATGCACACTAGAGCAGTAAATATTCAGTATCAGCTTTCAACAACCTGAAGGGCCCTAGTATCAAACAACCCAGATGCTGACTTGCCACGTGGAGGGTTCAGTGGAAGAAGAATAGAAAAAGTCTGGTAAATGAATCTAGGAAAAAAGAGGCTGGCATTCCTCTGAGATGTCCAAACCACAGAGATTTTGGGGTGAGAAACGAGGCTGTGCTTCTTGTCAAAGAACGTTTTAATTACTAAGTCTGTTGTTGGTGGCAGGGCCCCAACCCTTAACTTAGTCACAGTCCTTGGAGGCTGCAGCTGACACTGCTGAATCTTTAGAGTGGGTTCCAAATTACTGTCTATCATGCGAGGCAGAACAGGGCAGGTCCGACGGGGATGGGCTAATTATCAAGAGGGCGCTGGCAAGCCTGGTCATGAGGTCACTAGGCACTTTCTTTGAACCCTCCTCTTCTTGGAACCAACAAGAGACTTGATGGAGCTGTTGGGAAAACAGTCCCAGACTACAGGAACTTTATTCAGACGAAGGACAACATATTCCACCCAGTTTACAATTCTAAATTCATCCTGTCTGCGTTGCGACCATTGTTGCATCCTCCCACTGCACAGACTAAAAAAAGACCATCTCCAGATTGGAATGTCAGGAATGCAGATGTCACTGCACTTGACAAGCTTGGTTGTAACAGTGTTAGTGGTGGATCTCATAAGGGGGCAGAGGCAGGGAGAGTCCTAGATCAAGGGGAAGCCAGGGCAAGAAATCTACCAGGATCACGGCTTAGAGGAAAAGTTAATAGTGAGGATTGAAAGAAAGGAATGTACTTGAGTGTGAGTGACATCTCTTGGCTGACTACCTTGATCCGAAAGGTGTTCAGAAACTGGCTGGAGGTAGAATCTTAGAGTTGAAAGGGATCTTACAGAGGCTCCCTGTCAACCTGTGCAGTGTTCAGATGAGGGAGCAGAAACTCAGGGAGTGTAGTAATGGAAGTGGAAGAACTCACATGGCTCCTAGTCTTGTGACTTACACACAGAAGCTTTTGAGCTAAGGCTAGCGTGGGCTCCTCACTGTGGTTCATCCAGTACCAGCATGTGGGTCAGTGCAAAGACTGAAACCCAGGTACCACCTGCACATTGACAGTTCGGCTGCATGGAACGACGGAGGAATATAGTTCACTCTAGAGGTTGGCTCTGTTGTGAAGAGCAGAGCAGATCGTGGAGTGGAGCGATCTTGAAAGTCTCATGATAATATAGATAGATGTCTTGGTTTCACAGATTCTCTAAGAATAGGGGGTGTGAGGATTTGCTGGCCACGTGGATCTCCTCTCTGTTAGCCTTATGAGGGGCAGTCATTTCTGGATACTTATATTCTTGGAATGTCTAGAGCAGAGAGTCGGCAAACATTAGCTCCTGGACACAGGTATTTCAGTCTCTGGTTTTGTTTGTTTGTTTGGTTGGTTTTGTTTTATTTTTTTTTAAATAAAGTTTTATCAGAACACAGCCAGGCTGATTCACTTATGTATCTTCCATAACTTCTTGCTGAATGGCAAAACTGAATGGTTATAAGCAGTGTGGCTCACAAGGCCTAAAATGTTTCTTCCCTAGGTTCTCCTTTACAGAAAACGTTGGTGTTCTCCTGTCCCAGACGGCATTACTATATGTCTGTCAAGGGGTCGCTTGATGTTCATGTTCAACATGGCAGAGATTTTAGTGTAACATCCACCCTGGACAGCTTGTTTCTGTGAGTGGTCAAATAGTGATAGTTCTTACAATCTGGAGACATGAAAAAGATCAAGTGTTCCTTGAAGTTTAGAGAAAGTTCTGAGCCAACAATATTGTTCTGCAATGGTCTCATCAAGTGCGTTTTAAAGCTTTTTTATTTTTTTCCTCCCCTGTATGCCTACCAGGAAAGTGGAATTCATGGGGATTGTGAGGGAACATTCTAGATTTTAACCAATAGCCTGTGAGCTGTTTTCTTTTAAAATAGGCACAAGGGCTAGAGAGATGGCTCAGGGGGTAAGAGTGCTTGCTGTGCATGCCTGTGAGGACCTCAGTTTGGATCCTGGCACCTATGTAAGCTCTGGACATGGTTGCAGCTTCCTAAAGCCTGGCTCTGTAAGGGAGCAGAGACAAGAGGGTCGCTGGGGCTTGTTGGTCACCAGCCTAGCTCCAAACTTAGTGAGAGAATAAGGTGAACACATGAAGTCCTCTGGCTTCCAGATACATACACATAGGCATGCACCATGCACACACACACACACACACACACACACACACACCATTTATTCTATCCCTTTAAGAAGTATGTAAGTTTAAATTTTTATTATAATTTAATACCAAATGACCCCATGAGTGAGTTGTCATTCCCATGTGTTCTCAGGAAAACAAGACTAGAAGGTCCCTCTGTTGTACAAAATTCCTCTGCTCCTCTCAGTCCCACAGGGGATGGAGGGAAATCAGAGCAAACCTGAGATACACATTTCTGCCTCTCACATCTAATCTTGGCTTACCTTTCACTCAGCAGTGATGACTTACACTAGTAAATATTATCTTTAATAATATCTTTGAAGTCCCAATGAAAAGATTTAGAAAACAAGTAGGTTCAGTTACATTACAAATAGGTTCACTAGATTTTTTTTAAGTAAAATGAAACTCAATACATTTCTAAGTTCTATAAATAACCACATTGTCTGTTAATTTTTTTTTCCAGCCTAGATCATAATTCTGGTCCTAGTTTGTAAGTTCTTTGGTACAAAGCTACTCAGGAAATGAGAAAGCTGTGACTAGGCACCTTTTTTTTTTAGCCTGGGGCCAGAATTCAAACTACAGCCTAATGGACACAAGGGTAAAGTCCATCTTCCAAACTTCTGGCCTGGCCACTCATGACCACATACACAATGCTTGGGTAGGGAGGGGGACAAGTCTACCCAGCCAGGACTTAGGTCTAGTAGATCTGGTGCTACTTGGGCAGGCAAGATATTATAGGTTCCTACTGAGTGTGGTCTAACCAGGTGTATATATCCTCTTGACCTTCACTTCATGCTCTTTGGGGGAATGGAATGGCTGAAGGGGAGCAGATTGGGCCTCTTCTAAAGCATGGTGTTGACCCTGGCTCTGAAGACCCCTTCTTGGAACTGGGCCAGCCGTAGGGAAGATGCTAAGACTGATGGCTTATTTTCTCTTTGTCTCTTTTGGCCCAACATGTCTGGGATCATTGAAGTTCCAGAAATTATAGAGGGCAGAGAAAAACATCCGAACAAGGGTGATGTACTAGGAGGCCAGCTGCAGACAGCCCGGGTTCCGGGAAGCTTGCCTTAGGTAGAACAAAGACAGTTGTCTTCCTGTTCCAAGAACAGCATGTAGGAAGCCTCCCTCTCTGTAAGCAAGTTGGGTTTGAGCTGGAGCCAATTCCTCTTGAGCCAGGACCACAAATACCA
>CAJQZJ010005154.1:3027785-3060876 GCA_907164525.1 Lophiomys imhausi | reverse complement strand
GACTCACCCAAGCAAGCCTGGGGGAGCTGAGATCTGGGGTGGAGTAGCGGACTCACATAGGTTGGGTATCTCACCTCCCTTCTCACGATCCTCACTCTGCACTTGGTGTAGGGCTGAGCACACTGGGGTGAGAGTGGCTGGCACTCCATATAAAAATCTGCTTAGATTGTAAGCAGTCTTTGAGAGGAGTAAAGTAGCAGGCACTGCCTTAGTTCTTCCAACCCCCACCCCTCTTTAAATAGATGGATAAGCCATCCCTCGTTTTATGAACTCACAAACTTGTCAGATCCTTAGATTCCCAATCTATAGGCCTTTCCTGCTGGGTCTGTGTTTTCCAAAATTTGCCTGGCCATAAGAATTACTTGCCTGTGCACTGGAGAGAGGTGGCTCAGTAGTCAAGAACACGTGATGCTTTAGCAGATCACCGACTTTGGTTCTCAGTACCCTCATGATGGCTCACAGCTGTAAGTCCATTTTCAGGGGACCCAATGACCTCTTAGAACATCTGGGAGCACTATACTCATAATGGTGTACTTATATGTATGCAGAAGTACTCAGACACACAAAATACAAATAAGTGCATTTTAAATATTAAAAAATAGAAGGGGCTGGAGAGATGGCTCTGGGTACTGGCTATTCTTCCAGGGGACCCACTTTAATTTCCCACCATATGGGGTCTCTGAGCTCCAGTTCTAGGGGATCCAATACCCTCCTCTCACCTCAGCAGGTACTGCACACATGTGGTGCACAGACACACATGAAGGCAAAACACATAAAAAAGAAAGCTTGGGAGACAGAGGCAGGTGGATCTCTGTGAGTTCGAGGCTAGCTTGGTCTACAAAGTGAGTCTAGGACAGCCAGGGCTGTTACACAGAGAAACCCTGTCTTGAAAAACCGAAAGAAAAAGAAAAACAAAAAGGAGGGAAGGAAAGGAGGGAGGAAGGAATGAAGGAAGAAAGAGAGAGAGAAAGGAAAGAAAGAAGGAAGGAAGGAAGGAAAGAGAGAGAGAGAGAAAGAAAGAAAGAAAGAAAGAAAGAAAGAAAGAAAGAAAAGAAAGAAAGAAAGCATTTAAGAAATAATTACTTGCCTGTGTGGCTGGGAGTGTGACTCAGTTGGTAGGGTGCTTGCTTAGCATGCACAAAGCCTTGGGTTCAGTCTCCAGCACTATAAACTAGGGGTGGTGGCACATGCCTGTGATCCCAACATTTGGAAGGGAGAGGCAAGAGGGTTAGAAGTTCAAGGTCATCTTTGGCTGCATAGTGAGTTCAAGGCCAACTGGGGCTATGTGATACTCTGTCTTAAAGAACTGAACAATAACAACAACAAGTAAAAAAAACCACAAGGGTTACTGACTGCCACTTTTAAAAAATGTTGTTGGGCTGTGTCTTGGAGAATGGAGTAAAGGTTTGTACTCAGAACATGCACTTTCAGGGAGCCCTGTGGTGGATGCCTTGGACAATGTTACACTGAATTATACCTCTGGTGCACCCCTAACTGCTGGACAGGAGTACTGTTTGGGCCGTGGATTATTTTATTAAAAGATTACAGGGAGGTCTCTCTAACTCCCTTGGGGCTGGCTCTGGAGTCACCCAGCAGTCTAGCTATGATGCCAGAGACTGGCTCATCACAGTCCAGCTCAAAGGAGCATTTAAAGAGAGATAGTTGGAAGCCTTCCCCCAGGAGTCTGCTTGAGATGTTCCAACTCCCAGAATAGTGATCTGTTGTGACAGGCTCAGATCAGTCAACAGGAATTACAGGAAATTTTCTTATTCCCTTGATGCCATCCTGAATAAAACTTAGATCATGAATAGAAAGAAAGCAGCCATGGGGGAAAATGGCAAACGTAAATCATTTTTAAAGGGTACAGATTGACAGTCTTGCTAATAACATAACTTTCACGTTAGGACCAAAAGTGGGTGGAGAAAAAGAAAATACATTACTCCTTTTCCAAAGTCAGATTTAGTTGTGACCAGAATCTTATGGGAGTTTAGATGTGATGTATAGCGTGTAGAAATTATCCATGGAAATTCTAACGTCCTAGAAGCAAAATGGTGCCTAGTTTGCCCTGCCAGGACCCTACCTCCTAGACACTTGGGATGATCAATGAAGCTCAGTTGCCCTAGTAGCATCAAAGCTGAGTAAGGAGAAGCCGAGTTGCTTTAAGCAACAGCCTGAGGTTGCCATTGCTGGGTGGTAAGGTCAGGTTTTAATGCTATGTGTATTACTTTTGTGATGCATTGCTGTTTTTACAGACTAATTCCACAAGCACCCTCTCATTTGTTCTTCACAGCAAGCCCTGGGCTGGAGGCAAGATCGGTGTTCTCCCACCGTACAGAATGTGGAGCAAGGCTGAACAGGCCAAGTGGTTCACCTATTGCCAAATGGCTTTTAGAGTCTTTAGATGGCCTCCCAACTGTCCAGGGTTCTTTCCAGTCCCTGCAGAACTCACAGCCCCCGACTTCAGCTCATTCTTTTCACAATCAGATGGCAGTGAGGAGAGCCCTAAATTCAGTGCTCATTCATATGTCATCGGTGAGGAGAAGCCATGAAGACAGGTGTTTGCCACTTTGTCTAGCCACATGCCGTTCCTTGAAGTCAGTCCTGAGAGTTTTGCCTTTACTGGGAAAACTTTCGTCCTCAGCATAGAGCTGTGAGGGGAAAGGCTTTGACAGATGTGTTGCAGCTTTCTGCATTCTTATTCAGGAGGAGTTTCTAAGCCAATGCTACAGGTTCATCCAGGCCGAGAATTTCATAGTTGAGGGCAGGCACCGTCACCTTCACTACATTTTGAGATTTGTGTTTTAGGTAGAACTGGGGATCCAGATCTAGAGAGACACAAAGAAGGTGAAAAGGAGAAAGTAATAGCAGCTGAGCTAAAGGTCGTGTTGGAGTTTTTGGTGGGGCTGACTTCTTTCTTCCAGAAGGCTAGGAAAGATACCCATAGCTTCTCTCTTGCCATGTTTACTAACAAAGGTGTTAAACACTATTCCATGAGAACTTTCCTTGTGAAAATAAAGAACATTAAAACAGTGGCATGAAAAGACATCTACTTCATGAGAGTCACCTGCCCAGTTGTTTCTGTGCCTTGTCTGCGACATCAAAACTGAAATGTTTTTATCATTGTCACCTGTGACTTTTTTTCCTATGTCAGACATACAAAGTGCATTTGATTGTAATGTTTAAAGTAAATAAAGCATTTTCATCCACTTTGGTTATAAAGAACTCAATTAATTATGTTATGATCTTACAGTACCTGCTCTCTCCAAGATAAAAATTATACAAAGTGATGTATGTGTGAAAATGGTATTATGAAGCCTGATACTTAGTACTGCTATCCTAACAATAATAATAATAAAAAAATAAAATACAATACAATACAGTATACACTCGCCAGAGAATGGTCTAAGTACTATTCTGTAGAGGCAGACATTGCCACCTAATGTGTGCTCTAGCACTTTGGTGAGCGGTAGGCTGTGACATCAGGACACAAGGTAGATGGGGTAGTTGGACAATGATGGTATCTGGCTCATTTTCAAGAAAGGAGTCAGCATTTCCCAGTTAGAACTTACATTTGGGGAAGGGAGGAGCAAAGCCATTTGTGGGAGGACATTTTAGTTTCTGAAGAGATTTGAGAAATTCCACAGCACTATAATTAAGGGCAGCTAATTAAAAACCTTTGTGAGCGTTAAACAGCGGTAAGTACCTCGTGGAACTATTAATCCCTCTGATGGCCAGGCCCTGTCAAGGGATTCCAGAAAACCTGTCTTTGCTTGAAACATTTGGGCTTACCTCTCTTCTTTTAGTAATTCTGTTAAAATATTTCTATGTAGGCTTAATTTAAAAATAGACTCTAAAACAGTTAAAGGTTTATACCTCTTCTGGACTTCATATATTTGGTTAATGTTTTAGCTCCATCTTAATTTTTCCAACCCTTATAGAATTTTTTAAAAACTTCCTAAGTATGTTTAGAATCCCCCTTATACCCTCTCCCCCTATAAATCTCTTCTGGATGCATTTTAGACCTTCTTTATAAACTGTCTTTCTTCCTGAAGGAAGTTTTCTTTCACATTAGTCCCTCGGTTGGATACACTGTTGGGTTTTGCTGCTCCCAATCAAAATGTTTTGTTATTGTCCCTGAAAGAGAATCTCACTGATTACAAAAGTCACTTTCCTTCACCAAAATGAAGTCATTATTTTGCTTCCTTCTGATTTCCATGGCTGCTTTTGAGAAGTCTGTTACTAACCCAATTGTTCTTCCTTTGCCAGTAATCTATCTTTTTTTTTTGGGGGGGGGGCTACATTTAATCTTTCGCCTTTGTGTCTAGTGTTCTTAGGTTTTAATGAACATGTTACTATGGGTTTCTTCCTATGTATTCCAATTTGGATTCTGCTTCCTCAGTCTGTGGGTTGGCTTTTCATCAAATATGGAAAACTTTTAAGCTATTAATACATCAAATATTTCATCTTAAAACTCTCTTTTGACAAATCCAATTAAATGTTTCATCTTTTTTGTTCTACTCTCTGTATTTCTTAATATAGTTCTTGAGTTTTTCTTTGTCTTGTGCTCTCAATTCTAGATAATTTCTTCACAGTTAGCTTACAATTCACTAATTTTCTCATCAGCTGATTCCAGTCCCATTTCTAATATTTTTTTTCAGTTCTGGGTGTTCAGCTTAACTTTTTTTTTAACAATCATTTTTTTTACAGTCATTGATAATGTCACCTGATCCTTATGTACAATTCCCTTTTATTTCTTTGCAACTATCAATCTAACAATATTAAATTTTATAGACCATATTTCAATACCTATACTGTTTGCAGCTTTAATTTTGGAGATTGCTAATTTTCTAACTGTTGCTCATGATTTATTCTTTCTTACACTTTTTAATTTTGAACACGTGGGATGGAATACTATGACATGTTGGTGTCAGTCAAGAAAGACCGTTCCTAATTTTTCTTGTGCCCCGTTCCCCCAGATCTATAAGCACAACAGCCATAAAGTCTACGACTAAGGGGCAACCAAGTAAAGAATTGGTCATGCTAAGCAGAAAAAGATAATAAAGAATACAGGTTTCTAATAAGATGAAACAGGATGGAAGGAGCCTTGAATTTACATATGGCTCAGGACTGGTCTTTATAAGAGAATGGCTATTTAAACAGCTGATGGAAGATTATTTTAGGGGCTAAACTGAACAGGTCATTGACTGTGAGGCCTGACTACAGAAATTATGGATTTAGGTTTCCTTCAAGATGCAAGGAAAAACTAGACCCATAGTATGAGATAGAATAAAAACTAAATCCATAGTATGAGATAGGATAAGGAGAAACAAAATGATCTCTTTTCCTTCACTTTAGCTAAATCTAGTCTAGTATATAAAAGTTTTTTATATACTTTTAATTCAAAGAATAAGAAGTAAGCCACTTTCAGAGCCTTCCAGCAGAGGCATTCCAATGCTTATCATGTAGGTGGAAGTTCCATCTCGGCTGACTTGGTTTTAAGCATTTCCTTAGTGCCTCTCAGGTAGCCTGAGATGACTTCACACATGGCAGAAGTAGAGGAGCCAAAAAAGTCCAGCCAAGGGACATGGGTTAGCTTGACACGCCACCTAGTGGCATGCATTCACCAGATCGCCTGACTCTTAACTTTCCAGGAGTCGACGTGCTGGACAGAGGCACGCATACAGCTTTTTAAAGAACACATCTCTTAAGTATCCCATCAGAGACAATGAGATCATGCAATTTGCAGCCAAATGGATGGAACTAGAGAAGCTCATCCTGAGTGAGTTAACCCAGACTCGGAAGGATGCGCATGGCATCTATGCACTTATAATCAGATTTTAGCCATATAGTACAGGATAACTATACTACAACCAATGTACCAAAGGGAACATGAACGTAGACTCTGTTACTTGTCAATGAGACTCTTTGCCCTAGTGGTGCTGCCTTGCAGGGCCCCAGTGTATGAGGAGCCCTCATATGACTGCTGAACTGGGGCGGGGGAACTGATGATATATAGGGACACTCCACTCCAGAGGAGTGGGATGAAAGGGATAGGGGGTAGAGGGTGGGAGGGCGGGACTGGGAGAGGGAAAGAGGACACTGTGATGGAGATGTAACCTGAAGTAATAAATATTTAAAAAAGTAGTTGAACTGTAGGATAAATTAGTATTTGAACAGAAGACCTGTATCATTATATAGATTAAAATCAATTTTATCTTTATTATTTAAAAAAATCTGTATGCATGCCATCCTTAGATGAAGAGCACAAGTCATCAGTGGACACTGGGAGAGGGACAGTTGGTTTTCTTCAAGGATATGCTCCCACAAGCGCTTAGTTTTTCCTCACATGGTACCCAAAAGAGTCTACCTTGAGAACATAATATGGAAAATCTTAAACTCAAAAACCACACAGAAAAGTTTACCACCTCCACATGAATAGTTCTTGGTTCATGTAATATGATTTGCCAAAAGTTAATTCACATAGATCCTTCATACATGATCACTCACTCCTACTCCATCCTCCCCCTCCAACCAGTCCCATGTCCTCTCTCCCAAATTCATGATCTCTAATTGTTATTTTTATACACATCATGTGTTCACATGCATGCACACATGTATATAAGCATACTGAGTCTATGTAGCATTACTCATATGTACATGTGTGTCCAGATGGCATTATTGCACTAGGATATCTTGCAGGCAGATCATCATTTGTAGATTGAAAGGGTTTGTAGCTGGGTTGGTGTTTCTCCTCTGATAGCATGGAGAGTATCTTCCAGTTCCATGAATACTACTCTGAAGGGATGAAGGCTCTAGGTAGGCACCAGCTTGACTTCTTCTCCATGTTCAGTGAGTTATATAGGGGTTGGCTTCAGCAATCGGGCCTTACCAGCAGTTTGTGGAGAGCAACCAATAGCCTTAGCAATAGTCTGGGTTATTTGAGGTTTCCATAGGGCCCTTTTAGCCAACAACATGATTAGATGTAACCCATTCTCAGTACTGGAAGCTTCATTTGGTAATGAGAGACGCCCAGTTGGAGTTCCATCTCCCCTGCTATTTGGTAGTTTGTTTCCATTTAGATTCATTTCATATATGTATATATTTCAAAAAGTTTCTATTATATTAGGTTTCCATATGGCTTTTTAAATGACCCTTATTTTTAGCTGCCCCACCCAGTATTCCCTTCCTTACTCCTTTCTTTCCTCCCTTCCCCATTGGATCCTCCTGTTCCATTCCCTTGTGTGTGTATGTTTGTGTATGTGTTGTATGTGTGTGTTTTGGTTGGTTTGAATAAGAATGGCCCCCATAAGATCATATGTTTGGATGTTTAGCTAAGTCATTAGGAAATGGCAGTACTTGGAAGGGATTAGGAGGTGTGACCTTGTTGGGGTAGGTGTAGTCTTGTTGGAGGAAGTGTTACTGGGGGTGGGCTTTGAGGTTCAAAGACCCAAGCCAGGCCCATGTCTCTCTCTTCCTGCTGCCTGTAGATCCAGATGTAGACCTCTCAGCTCCTTCTCCAGCACCATGTCTGCCTCCATGCTTCCTGTCATGCTGGCAATGGACTAAACCTCTGAAACTGTAAGCAACCCCCAATAAAATACTTTCCTTCATAAGAGTTGCCATGGCCATGGTGTCTCCTCACAGCAATAGAACACTAAGACAATATCATATCTGTCTTTTGGGGTCTGTATTACCTCACTCACTAATTTTTTTCTGCTTCCATCCATTTACCTAAGAAGTTCATGATTTCATTTCTTCTTTTTTGTTTGTTTGTTTTGTTTTGATTTATTTTAAAGGCTAAGTAATATTCTACTGTGTAAATGTTCCAGAGTTTCTAAAATCCAGTAATTCATTGGCAGACATCTAGGCTGTTTCCAATTTCTGGCTATTATGAATAGAGCAGCAATAAAGATGAATGAGCAAGTGTCTCTGTAGAGGTATGCCCAAGAGTGGAATAGGATCTTGAAGTATGTATATATATATCCAGCTTCTTGAGGCACTGCCACCCTGATTCCACCCTGATTCCCATAGTGGCTGTACACGTTTTCACTCCCACCAGCAATTGAAAAGTGTTCCCCTTACTCTGCATCCTCACCAGCATGAGCTGTTTTATTGTTTTATTGATCTTGGTCATTCTGACTGGTGTAAGGTGAGATCTCAAAGTAGTTTTTTTTTAAGATTTATTTATTTATTATGTATACAGTGTTCTGTCTGCATGTGTCCTGCAGGCCAGAAGAGGGCACCAGATATCATTATAGTTGGTTATGAGCCACCATGTGGTTGCTGGGAATTGAACTCAGGTCCTCTGGAAGAACAGCCAGTGCTCTTAACCTCTGAGCCATCTCTCCAGTCCCCTCAAAGTAGTTTTGATTTATGTTTCCTTGATGACTAAGGATGTTGAATAATAAGTGTTTCTTAGTCATTTGTGTTTATCTTTTTTAGAACTCCCTGTTTAGATCTATACCCCATTTTATTTGGGTTGTTTTCTTGATGTCCACTCTTTTAAGCTCTTTATATAGTTTAGATATAAGCTCTCTATCCTATGTGTAGTTGGTAAATATTTTTCCCATTTTATATGCTGCTTTATCCAAACAATCATGTCCTTTGCTGTGTAGAAGCTTTTCAGTTTCGTGAGGTCCCACTTATTAATTGTTGATATTAGTGTGTGTACTATTGGTGTTCTGTTCAGAAAATCTTTGCCTTTTCTGACACTCTTCAGATGACCAAGAACCTGAGACTGGAAAGGCCAGGGACCTAAAGGAAAACCAAATAGTACTTTTTGCTAAAGAAACATAGCAATAAAACAGCTCCTAAAGACACTCTGCTATACTCACAGATCAGTGAGTATATGACCATGCTCAGCCATCATCTCAGAAGCTTCCTCCTGCAACAGATGGAAACAAATACAGAAATCCACAGCTGGACAATGTGCAGAGAGGGAGAAAACCTGCAACACTCAGTCCTAAATGGAATTTCCCCATTAAGTCTCTCCCCTATGGGTTCAGGCAACTAAATATTATAAGAGCCAGTGACACTGGAAAACACCAAGGAAACAAGGCCTTCTAGACACAACCACACTGGGCCTGCATGGGACTATGCCAAATGGGATCCCAACACTGAGAGAAGTGGCCACAAGCCCCATCCCAGAAGCTATATCTAATTGATAACCACTCTCAATGGAAAAGTTATTTTTATTTATTTATTTTTTTTGGAGACAGGGTTTCTCTGTGTAGTCCTGGCTGCCCTGGACTTACTTTGTAGACCAGACTAGCCTTGAACTCACAGAGATCCGCCTGCCTCTGCCTCCCGAGTGCTGGGATTAAAGGCATGTGCCACCACGCCCAGCAATTGCAGACAGCAGTGAACTGCCATGTGGATGCTGGGATTTGAACCCGGGTCCTTCGGAAGAACAGCCAGTGCTCTTAACCACTGAGCCATCTCTCCAGCCCTGGAAAAGTTATTTTTTTTCCAACAGAATCTCACTGGGTAAACAAACCACACTGAAGGGCATGTCCTATGTCCAGCAGTAGATAGCCAACAAAAAACAATTTCAATGCTATTTTGGGAGGTTTTTTTCATTTTGGTCTCATAATGCTTTGTCCGGATCTTTAGTTTTTAAACCTTACAGGTCTTTTGCTTATATATTATAGTTTTCAGTTTTGTGTTTTCATGAAAATTCTGTGTGTCTCTGCATCTATATGTATTTCTTGTGGTTTTTCTTTGGCTCTTTTTTTCTTTTTGTTTGTCTTGTCCTCTTCTGATTTTTTCTTATTTGTTTAGTTTTTTTTAGATTCTTGTTTGTTTTCTAAAGAGAGAGAGGAAGAAAGGGTGTGACTTGGGTGGGTAGGGAAGTAGACAGGATCTTAGAAGAGTTGGGGGAGGGGAAATCATATTCATAATATATTGGATGAAAAAAATCCATTTTCAATTAAAAGAAAAGAACAAGAAAATCTTTGGGTTACAAATGATAGAAAGCCAATTCAAACTAACATAAGTTTTTTTTTTTTTTAAGCAGAAAGGTAGGAGTGGCTTATTACAAAGATCTTGGATTGACTTAAATTGGATTGACTTTGAAGGCTTGTAGGAGCTGGGTCTGAATCTCATAGAGGACACCATCACCAGTATCTACTTGTCCCTGCATCTGTGTTTTCCTCCAGGAGAATAGTCTTTCTCTATAAGGGAGGACTATGGCCTCTAGAAGTCCAAGAGGAACATTTTGCCAATGAATTAACCAGCCAGGAGAAGGACTTTACTTAAGAGAACAATCCTAGATTGTGATCTACCCATATTGAGTCACATGCTCATATTTTAGATAATCATTTGCCACGGGGGGCCCCTATAGGGTGACCACCACATAAGGGGGTCTCAGGGAAAAGGTGAGTGCACTGCCTTCCCAACTCTCCAGCCTTCACGCCGAAGACAAACAGACGCAACAGGGGTAATGTCTAAGCATTATTGTTTTTAATGTTCCATCCCCTAGCTTATATACAGAACCAAATGGGTGTTTTCACATGAGTCCACGTGGGCCAATCACATTAAAGGTCATCCTATTACATCACATAGCACAAGCCTGGTAACATGATAACAGGCACTGATCACAAGCACAGAAGTCTTGCTCACCCAATCAGCAATACCCACGATTGGGCTTCAACTCCTCCCTGGCACCTTCCGGCCAGCACCATCTTAGATATCTCCCACAAGTTACTTTCATTTTCCCAGCAACGAGGCATTTCTCATAAGCCTCCATTTCCCAGGTCCCAACATCTCCCCATTTTATTTATTTAAACAACAGGGAGGGGGAGAAACTCTCAAAGGGAGAGACTCTCAGAGAGAGAGACCAGCCTCTTGCCCATTGCTCGTCAGCTTTGAAGCAAGAGAACAGGGATGGACCGGTGCTGTGCTCATCATCCTTTATGAGTGCTCATCACCCTTGAAAGGTCTCACATGGCCTCCTTAAGGGCCATGTTAATCCAAGGGTTGTGAGGGACCCGATTAGGGAAAACCTCCTTAATCACCTGAGCAAGCATTACCAACTTGTGGCTTAGTTGTACATTTTGTTGGCAGTACCTCCAGTCCCCAAAACCATTAAAGCATAAACAAGAATTAACCCCATCATTGTCAGATTAGACAATCAAAACCATGAAGTCAATTGACTCTAGATATCTTGAAAGAAGGTGGTGGTAGGGATAATCAGAACCTTAGCATCATTAAATTTTATAACATCATTAAGTTGCAATCTTGACATTTATAAACATCATTTCAAGACCCCCTCATATATGTAGACAAATTAGCAATCAAAACAGTAGGATATACTGTATATTGAGGATTAACAAGACAATCTCTTGTTGGTCCCCCTCTCCCCCCGCAAGATGATTGGTCAGGGCAAGTTGTTGCTGTTGTTGTATCCCAGAGACATCATCAACGACTGTCTGGAGGGTTTGAGCCAAAGGAGTTGTTCGTGTCAAGATCACAGTAGATATGGTTGCATCAGAGGCAGAGTTGTGGACATCTGTCCAGCATAGATGGTCCAGGCTGGCCTCGAACTCCTGATCCTCCTGCCTCTGCCTCCTTCCATTCTTGCCTGTGGGATTTGCAACCCTCCAATCAACAGCCAAGCTGGAAATACCAGCATCTGGAAGACAAGATGAAAAATGGCCTCTCGGGAGCTCTTTTTTGAGTCCAGGAGCTTTTTGCATTAGGTGTTTATTGGCCTTTTCCCTCTTCTTTCCTCTTTTTCTCCTCTTGTGGGAACTTTGGCCTAATCTGGCCATGCGTTTTGAAGCCACCAGAGAGCCCTTCTCTCCGTATTGGTCATTTGTTTCAGCCGATGTGGTGGCATCATCAGGTCCACAAGAGAACTCCCACCCTGTGGGAGAAATTTAAGGTTCCTTGCAGGTACCCATATAGAGCTTGGTTCTCCTATTGGGAACACACACCCAAATCCTCGTCCCATGGTTATAAGCGGGTCAGGTCCCCTCCACAATCCTGTGCCAGGATCTTTCCATTTTACCTGTATGTCTATTTTATGATCTTGAATTGACCAATGTTTTTGGAAACATGAAAGAGTCTCATTTTTTGAAAAATTTAAAATATTTAAAGTAAACAATGCTAGCCCAAGCTGTTGATAGGGGCTTATTTCCCCTTTTTGTTTTTGTAGTTGGATATTTAAGTTTTGGTGATGTCTCTCAATGATTGTCTGTCCCCCAGGGCTATAGGGAATTCCTGTAGTATGTTTAATCTGCCACTGGTGAAAGAAGTTTTGAAGGGTCCTGCTAACAAAGCATGGTCCATTATCTGTTTTTACCTCATGAGGTAGGACTAATGTGGCAAAACATTGTTAAAAATGGCTTTGTGCATATTTGGCCTTTTCGCCCTGTGTGGGCAATGGCCACAGGCATGAAAGAAAGTATCAATAGAGACAAATATTTATTTAAGTTTTCCAAAGGGAGCATAGTGTGTCACATCAGTTTGCCATAGTGTATTATGTTTTAAGCCACAGGGATTTACTCCCATTGGTTGTAAAGGAGAGACTTGTAGAAAAGGTAGGCAGGATTTACAAGTACGAACAATCTTTTTTAAATCTCCAGTCAGGATGTGGGGAAATCTTTTGTGAAGCCCTCTCCAATTGAGGTGGGTTAGATTATGAAGACTATGTGCCTCCTGTAGAGTAGCAGCCGGGACCCTAGATGAAGCGTTCTCATCAGCAAGGTGGTTTCCTAAGGACATCAGGCCAGATAGCCCTTGATGGCCTCTGAGATGATGCACATATATAACATTTACCCTGTCAAGCAGTAATGTTCGTGCTTGAATCATTAAAGGGGTGATAGGATTACTATCCAACTTTATATATGGTTGGGGCAGTCCGAGAAGCAAATTTACCACATATTGGCTGTCAGAGAACAAGTTCATAGATTGAGGGACCTTGGACAAAGCCAGGTTGACTGTAAACAGTTCTTTAAACTGAGTTGAGCCCTCATAGGGATATGTATATATCTTTGAGTCACCATCCTGAAATATGAACACAGCTGCCCCTCCTTTACCCCCATCCATAAACACGTTGAGGGCCCCCATAATTGGCTTAAATTTGAATAATTGAGGAGTCCTCCAATCCAGGTTTTTAAAGGAAGTAATCCATTTATATGACCCATAATGGCAGTCTAGCTTTCCAAGAAATCCCTCAAGAGAAAGGACCAGCCTGTCATTATTCCTTCGACCCCTCTCAAAGTCTGCCAATCGATAAGGAACTAAAATCTTGTCAGGGTCGCACCCATAATGGCACAGCATGATGTCCCTAGCCTTTATTATTAAATCAACCACCTGGTCCAATGAGGCATAGACCCTGGGCATACCCCCCAAAGCAGCATGAACCCATTGCAATGGTTGACCCCTCTGAACAACCATGGACACATAAGCAGAGCAATGCTGGGCAGGATCCATAGCTGAAGGTCTTCATGAGGTTCATATCCAGCTAGTTCAGCTTTGTCAAGAGCCTTTTGAACAACTGGAAAGTCAGCCTTATGGGCAGGCCTCAAAGTATAGAAAAAAAAATTAATTAAGTTGTGTTGGGGTGCCATTTGTAGAAATAATTAACTAAATTGTTTACCAGTATTTATATTATATTTAATTGGTTTGGCAGCCATTAATCATTAATTTGCCATTATAAAAGAGCACACAGAGACACCACATGGATTTTCACAAGCCTTGGCCTGAATTGTGTAATCCTAGCCCATCTAAGCTAGCTCTTAATTCTATTACCCAAATATGACCCCATATATACATATCTCCCCTTGGACTGCCATTCTCCATGCTATGGTGATGTTCCAGGTCACATGGAATGAGGTTCTTTTTTCTAACCCATGGTGTGTGCCGCCTTCTTTCTGCTCCTGGCTGGAATGCTTTAATCCTGTCTAAAGCGCAGGCTTCCTGTTCTAATCTCAGGAAGTCCCACCTTTCTCTGTCTTTGCCCAATCTCAGGCCTCAGCATTTATTTAACCAATCAGAGTCAATGTAAGTAACAGACAGCAAACAGGACCAATTAACATTTAGAATGCTTAATACTACCTCAACACCAAAGTTATGATGTCTGTGGGTTGTCTATCCTTTAGGAGCTCCAAGAGGGGTAATAACTGTCCTGTGGATACAGGTATCCAGGCTTGGAGCCAATTGGTCTCCCCCAAAACCCTCTAGAGGTCTGTTAAGGTGTAAGAGTCTGAAATATGGAGCTGGGGCTTTAAAGGACTCATACCCTC
Source organism: Lophiomys imhausi (assembly GCA_907164525.1). Classification (NCBI taxonomy): domain Eukaryota; kingdom Metazoa; phylum Chordata; class Mammalia; order Rodentia; family Muridae; genus Lophiomys; species Lophiomys imhausi. Next base: position 3,046,627 of record CAJQZJ010005154.1, on the reverse strand, counting down.
AAGGGAGAACTGTAACCCCAATATTTGAAAGGGGGGAGAGTCTGAACCTTATCAGAGGAAATATGTAAGCCTCCCTTAGTCAAACATCTTTGTTAAACTTTGTATGCCCTTCCCAGTGTTTCTGGGGAAGGGAAACCAAAGAGGATATCATACATATAAACATACAATGAAATATATTTTAGCTCTTGAAGAGGTTTAAAGAGGACCTGAAGATAATTTTGGGAAAAGGCTGGGCTATTGGCCATTCCCTGAGGAAGTACCCTCCACTCATACCACTCATCAGGCCCCCTAAAATTGAGGGCCGGCACAGAGAAGGCAAATTTCTCACAGTCCTGAGATTGTAGGGGAATGGAGAAGAAGCAGTTCTTAATATCAATAACCAGTAAATGAAGGCCTTTTGGAATGGCAGGTATCCAAGGGAGCCCCTGCAGGGGTGTTCCTTGTATGATCATCTGATAATTAATCTTTCTAAGATTCTATAACATTCTCCATTTACCAGACTTTTTCCTAATTACAAATATGGGAGTATTCCATGGACTAATGGATAGTTGAATATGTTCCAGCCATAACTGTTCGGCCACAAGCTCTTTTAATGCCTTTAACTTTACCAAAGGGAGGGGCCACTGCTCCACCCAGATTGGGGGTCCAGGGTTCCACTTAATTAGGGGTACCCGGGGAGCAGTGGCCTTTAGGATTGGGGGGGCTCTTCCAAATTGCCTGTTGCTCCCTCAGCGGCTGCTGTGATTCCTCCTAATACAAAATGTCATTATAAAAGGTTTTATGATCTGTGGTAATGTAGGCATCTGCCTGGCCCAGGATATCCTGACCTAACAGGTTTGCATTGAGCCCTGAAACAACCAAAGGTCTAACCTCCCTGGTGGATCCATCCACATCTTTCCATAGAAGCCAGTCCTGGCTTTCCTCTGACTCCTAAGATTGAGGGCCTGGGGGCAAGTTTCCAGCTGTGTGGGACTTCCTCTTTTCTTAACACAGACCAGTCAGCACCAGTATCAATCAGGCAATGGCACCTCTTTCCTGCCATGGTAATGTCCATTTTAGGCCTTATTCCCGGGACAATGGGTATCGTCCAATTTACCCTGGGTGCCTCACGGGCATGCTTAGGGAGCCTCTATGTGGAGTTGCAACCAGGGAAGGGGCCTTTAGATAATTTAATTAGCCCTTGGGATTCTGATTTTCCTCCTTGGGCTAATGGGGCTGGAGGTTGCCCCCCACCTCTAGTTTGAAGGTGGGGTGCATGGCTGATGAGCCAACCCCTGCAGGACTGTTTCCACCCAAGGAGAATTAGGCCCATCCTCTGCCACTGCTTTCTTAAGTTCCTTTAAATCACCTGCCTCTCATGGATACCAGACAGTAGGCCTAGCCCCTCCTGGGCTAAGGTTAACAGGAAATGCCTGAGACCTAGACCTCAGAGGCCCCTTAGTTGGGGGAAATAAATTCTGCTCCCAATGGGGTGGAGCCTCATTAAATGGGAGAGAGGAAGGGCTGACAGGTGTAGTAAGGTATAGATAGCCTTCCTTGCCTGGGGTCCTGCTCCCTTTTATCTTTAGTTTCCTCTCTCTTTTGTTCCTCTCCCTCATTTTTCCCTGGGTAATTTGCCAGCTGAGAGGTGGAGTCTTTTGGTTTCCATTCATCCCTTGACCTCTCGGCAGTAAATTGGTCCCAGTCTGGCTCTAAAGCCGGTTCGGAAATCAAGGAGTCTCCCTCATCCTTTTGCTGTTGAAAATAGGCCTTAAGGGCCTATAGTATTGAAAAAAAAAATCCTGGAGGGAAATCTTCTCCCTGCTCTTGCCGTGCAGCAAGGCTCGCAATTCCATCCCATGTCTCCCAACAAAACAAGTTTGCAGAGTCTACCCTTGGCTCGGTTCATAGAACCACCTCCCAGACCTTTGTGGCTTGGATCTCGGAAAGCTCCAAACCTCTGCTTTTAAGCATGTTTCAGTGCTTTAAGCCCAGGCTCTTTAGTTTTTTAAGTTGCTTGCCCCATCCTTTCGGGGATGACTCACCTAGCTGACTGATTGGCCCTGGACCGTCCCTCCTGTTCTTTATGTAAAGGAAAGTCTCTCTTCCTGCCCCCACGGTCAGGAGCCAGTTATGCATGGGGCCCCCGCATAGAGTGATCACCACATAAGGGGATCTCAGGGAAAAGGTGAGTGCACTGCCTGCCTGACTCTCCAGCCTTCACACCGAAGACAAACAGACGCAACAGGGGTAATGTCTAAGCATTATCCGTTTTTAATGTTCCATCCCCTAGCTTATATACAGAACCAAATGGGTGTTTTCACATGAGTCCACGTGGGCCAATCACATTAAAGGCCATCTTATCACATTACATAGCACAAGCCTGGTAGCATGGTGATATACACTGATCAACAGCAGGGAAGCCTTGCTCACCTAATCAGCTATACCCACGATTGGGCTTCAACTCCTCCGCAGTATCTTCCAGCCAGCGCCATCTTAGATATCTCCCACAAGTTACTTTCATTTTCCCAGCAATGAGGCATTTCTCATAAACCTCCATTTCCTGGGTCCCCACAATCATTGTGATCAGAAAGAGGCAAACCCACTTACGACCAGGAATGTCACTCGAAGGTCCCAGTATCAAATGCTTTTGGAACTACTGGGAGGGACTGGAACTTTAGGAGACAATGATTTCCAGGAAAGGTCTTTTTGATCATTAGGGATGTTTCCTTTAAGGGAATTGTGGTGCTTAACATTTGCTTCTTGGCTCATGATGTAGGAAGCTTTGCATAGCTTTGTGTTCCTGTCATGAAGTTATGGCCATCAAAGCAAAGAGGGACAATTGACGATGGGCTGGAACTCCCCAAACCTAATAAACATTTTCTCTTTATAAATTCATTATTTCTAGTATTTTCATTATAGTGGTGATAAACTAATACAGTGGGATATAAACACTCACCTAAAGAAAGTAAAAGTTATTAATAGAAACAGGAACAATAAAAAACAATGTATGATAACAGTTATCCACAACTGCACCCATATTCTTCTATGGTCATAAAAGCAGGAAAAAGCAGCCCCCTCCCTCCCCGGCTCTGCTCTGCTACCAGACTTCTCAGACAGAGCATCCTTACCCGAGGCTTCAGGGAGACTATTTTCACTGCAGCTCAGTGACAAATCCCACTAAAGCCTTCCGCACATCCACACACCTTCTTGGTTTCACTTGGCTTATTCTGAACTTAGAAACCCATCTGTGTCACCACTTTAGTTAGAGGAGAATACTTCCCTTGACTGTTACAGTCTCTTCCTTTCTCCTATCCTACCTCAGGCACTGTCTCTTACACATTGATTTTCTACTTTGTTGCCAGAGGCTCTAGAGCAGAAGTTCTCAACCTGTGGGTTGAGTCCCCTTTGGCAAACTTCTATTTCCAAAAATATTTACATCACGATTCATAACAGTAGCAAAATTACAGTTATGAAGTAGCAATGAAAATAACTTTATGGTTGGGGATCACCACAATGTGGAACTGTATTAAAGGGTCACAGCTTTAGGAAGGGCTGAGAACCACAGCTAGATGTTGGGCAAGGTGCCTTCCCTCTTCCAAAGTCCCAGAGAACAGGGGAATTCTTTGTTTCTCTGGCTCTACTGTCTGTGCCCCCCAACCCTGGTCCTCTGTTCACACGTTGGAACACTAGTCCTCAATGTCAAGGTTATGGTCTTTGGATGTGTAGACCTTTGAGAGGTATTCTAGTTCCCTTCTGTTGTGATAAAACTCTCAGGCCAAAAGCAACTTAGGGGAGGAGCAGGTTTAATTTGCTTACAGTTCCAGATCACAGTCCAACCCTGATGGAAGTCAGGGAAGGAACTCGGAGTCAGAAACTGTAGAGGAACACTGCTTTCTAGCTCACTGTCAGGGTCATGCTAGCTTTCTTCTACAGCCTGGGACCATCTGACCTAGTGATACCCGTGGACTGGGCCTTCCTGCATCAATCAGCAAAGAGGACAATTCCCCATAGATGCACCAACATGCCAATCTGATTCCTTGTCTGATGACTGTAGGCTCTGTCAACTTGACAATTAAAGCTAGCCAGGACAGGAGATAATTAAGTCACAATAGTGGAGACAGGAGAAAGCTTGCTTTGTCTCTTTGTCATGGGAGGACACAGTGACAGAGCATCTGTCTACACTCCAGGAATGCATGTACTGACACCTTCACCCTGCAGTTCCTAGGACCTAACGCTGTGGGAAATAAATGTATAAAGTTTAGGCCATAGAATCTATGACATTTCTTCTTACTGAAACCTCAAATGACTAGGACTGGTACCCACCCATGCAGTCTTTTCAGTGCAAGTAGGAAAGATGTCCTGAGTTTGTAAAAATGTGAGGTTTGTTGTGCTACACTTCTAGTGTCAAATTGAGTGATCTTGCACTCCACAGCCCCCTTTCTGGATCCATATACTTCTATTTTTTCTTCTCATAGATGACTAATACTTTTGTGTTTCCTTTTCTCGTGTGAATAACACACTTGGGCAGAAATTTTCTTATGTGTCTCAGCTATAGACCAAAGGCTCATTCTCAGACATGGTTATGTGAAACCCTATATCAGGAAGGAATTTGTCCATTGATGAATTCCCTCCCATTGAACTGGTAAATTATAACTAAACTCACATATACATACGACTTAACTTGTAAATTGTGACTGGACTCACATATTTAATTTGTGAGTTATACATGAATATATAAGAGCCCAGACTGACCTGACCAAAGTTTTCCATAGCATTGCCTTTTATTTCCATTCTAGCATTTGATACAGAAATTCAAACATGGTGGACAAATTTTTAATAAATCTATAGCAGCAGATTCTTGTGGGGAAAGCCCCACAAGAGGATTAAGAGAGGATCCCTTCAAGAGAAGTGAACTCTGTGCTCAAGGCAATCTGCATGTGAGAGCAGGAAGAGAGCATGTTTTCCCATGGTGACCCTTCAGATTCATATGACTAAGAAGTGAAGTGGGCCCTCATAATGAGTCCAACTCAAGGCCCTCCGGGCAAGCCAAGGGAGTTGTCAGATGATACCTCTCCTGACATCTGAGGGCTCTGTGTACAGCTCCAGTGCTTCAGAGGGAGATGGCTTCGAGAGCCGACACACTGCTCTTCCTTGTGGCAAATGCACCTCTCACTCCAAGACAGTGCATTTTCCCAGCTTCTCAAGGGAGTTAAAAATGAAATTGGTGAAACTGGAAGGTTTACTTAAAAAAAAAAAAACTTAATGAGAATAGCATTTTGATAAAGTTGCCAAGGGCAACTCATGCTTTAAAAAGGAAGACTTGGTGAGATGAAGGACGGCAACTCCTTAGCACTAGACTACAGCAGGAGGCCAGCAATGGACAGCACTTACATGACAGATTCAGGCCCTGGACACATATGGGTGATGGCCCCAACTTGATGGGGAACTGGGCCCACTGGATGCCTGTGAGCATCACATACATCACCCAGGAGAGCAAGCCCTAACTTCACACACAACCATGTCATATCTTAATCTCTCTCAGTGATGACATTCAAGATGTGGATATCTTTTCTATACAGAAAACCGAAAACCCAAATAACCAGTAGTTCAATTGACAATACATTTTCTAGCAAAGACTTAAGTCTGATTCGTTGTGGTCTGCCTGCAAGCCCTCTGGCCCTCTGCACCTGTCTGACACAGTCAAGTGACTCAGGGTGCAGGCAGGCTCTCTGTGATCTGAGCTTGCTTCTTTCACTGCTTAGTGACCATTTCTACATCCACTTTTCTTCTCTTCAAATTCCTTGCCATGCTGCAACTAGGGAGCCATTTATAGCACTTGTATACATCGCATAGCCTTTTTGGTGTTGCCCCTTTACTCCCGATTGCCTTCTGTGCCATCTCAGGGCATTTTCTTGAACTGTTCGGTTTGAGTGTCATATCCCACCAGGTTCAGCTAAAAGCTCTAGTGCCATGTTTCCACATGGGTGTGTGTTCTGGTGCTCTGTCACCAAGTTCAACACATGAATTCAAAACTCTTTTTCTGTTCTAAAAGTAATCTTATTTTTGTTTTAGTTTCATTTCTGTTGCTGTGATAAAGATAAAATACTCCAAGAAAAAAAAAGCTCCCCCCCCCCCATAGTTAAAGTAATTGTAACCTAAAACATCTACTCAAGTCCCATCCACAGTCGAAAGCAGAGAGACATGCGTGCATACACACTGGCCTGCCAGCCCCACCTTTCACTCCTCCACAGTCAGTTAGTTTCTGGCCTAGCCCATGAAATGGTGCTGTCCACAATTATGGTGAGTCTTCCCACACCAGTTAACCCCAGTAAGAAAATTCCTTGAGGGCACATCCACAGGCCAACCTGACCTAGACAATCCATCATTAAGAACACCCCCCTCTTCCCAGGTGATTCTATATTGTGGCAAGTTCACAATGAAAACTAAACATCTCATACTATGATGGTATGGAATGCACAACAGTCTCATTCAGTAGCTTAGTTAATCCCAAATGAAGTCATTCCATAACACCCTGGAAGTCTAATCTTAGAAGGACTGGTCGAATCACCCTCAAAGAGGTTGAACACCCAGACACTTTTCTAGCTAGGTCACCTCAGCCACTACAAATAATGCTACACACTTTGAGGCTTTCAGCCTAGCTATGTGTTAGGCAGAGTTCGCAAAACTTTTCAAAGGGACTTGCCAAGAGACAGTTTGCTTTTTCAGTGATGTAAGAGGGCAGGATGTGGGTCTTGGTTTTATTTGCCAGTCTCTTATAAGTAAGAGGTTCAGTAAGAGTAGGGCAATGTCTGAGGCAGTATGTCAGCAGCCAACCTTGGCTTCTCACCCCAAATGAGAAGTTAGAGCTATGGAGATTTGTGGTGGTGCTGTGGTTGAAACACAGGGGAGGCTGTAGGAAGTTAGATTAATATAAATTAGATTTAGTAAATATCTAGGTTTCTGATACAGTCTCTCAATCCGGGGCATGAAGATCAATTTGGCTGTGAGCAATTAGCTTATCAGCTTGTGGACTAAAAACAAGGATGAAGTCGCGTGAAAGTCACTTGAAATGAGGGGAGCCTATGGTCCTAAAACAAGGTTGAAGCCAGGTGAAACAAGGAAAAGGCTTTATGACCTGGCATTGTTTTCAGTTGCTAAGTGGGCAGAGCCCAAATTAAGCTGAAGCAGGTGGAACAAGGAGAGATCCTATTTAAGGACAAGTGGATGAGCCCTGGAGAGGGGCATGCTAGGGGCTGCATGCTAGAGAGCTCCAATGCTAGCAAGTCCTCATGCTAGAAAGGATGAGTAGTTTGTATCCTCTGATGGAGAAAGTGCTGGTGGACTGATGGTCAGATCTCCCTGAGGCAGAAAGAAGCTGGTGAGCAGAGAAAGCCTCAGCAAGACAGCAAAAGGCCAAGGACTAAACCCTGTAGCTCATCTTTTGCTTAGAAGGGTTTGACCTGTCTGAACAGTGGTCTAAACGAAACTGTGGCCAGCATTAAAGACTGAGGCAGAGTGACAGAGTTGCTGATATGAAGGAAATAAGTTGGCCTATAGACAGCTGAGGTCTCCCAGAGAGAAGAATGCCTCAAGCCTTATTTAAGGTAAAACCATCATAGCCAATTTACCCTGACAGATCTACATCTGAGATATTCCAGAAGAAAGACTGCTAAGTGCATTAAAGGGTCTACCCCCAGAGACTGTGTTCCTGATGACTGAGGACCTGCCCCAGAGACTGTATCCTTCTAAAAGGTTATGAAAATAGTTGTAATAGTTATCAATAGGTTTAGTGGTTAGGTCATAGGGGTTTTAGGCATTTGTAGGGTTAGTAGTTAAGTGTTTATATTTGTTATAAGTGAATAGTTATTAATAAATAAGTGTTTAATAATTAAAAAGGTTGGGTTTCAGGAGGCAACTGATATGGAGATCAAACCCAGCTTGCTCATGTATTCTCTCTCTCTCTCTCTCTCTCTCTCTCTCTCTCTCTCTGTGTGTGTGTGTGTGTGTGTGAGTTTTAATCAGCTCCTAGTCTTGTAACTAATATCCCTAAATCTCCAATCTCAAGAGAACCACAAAAGAGTAGAAGCTACACACTCAAGACAACAGAGCTGGACAACTCAGGGGGATCTGGAAAATACCATGCCCAAATAGAGGGGAGGTACTGAGACTGCAAATAATGCCCAGTCTCAGATAGCCATGGATTCTGCTCTTCTCTTCTTCATCATCTCTGAGGCTCAATTTCTTTTCTTTTTTCTTAATACTTTATTTTTTTATTTCTTCAAGTTACATCTCAGTCACAATCCCTTCCCTATTCCCCCTTCCTGTCCCACCCTTCCACCCTCTTCCCCCCCACCCACAGCTTCCCCTTTCAGTCCAACGAATGGTTCCTTCTCTTATAACAGTAAATACTATACAAAACAACAGAAACAAATATGCCACATTTATGAGAGTTAAATGGCCCAGTATACATTCCCAATGTCTAGTTCATACATATTGGCCCTGAGGGTTATATGGCTTAGCGTAAAGACAACGTCCAGTCCATATGCATTTGGTACCTGACTTTAACAGTCTACCATCTAACCATCTCCATGAGTTTAAAGTTCTATAACTGACTCAGCTTTCATACTAACTTGCATCACTATTAAAAACATCTTCTTAGATCTAGAACACCCTCTTGATTCCTAAACAACTCAAAATTTAACTATGAGACTCTAGCTGTCTATTCTTCAACCACCTCAGAGACCTGAGAGGGATAAATATATCTGATTATATAGGAAGTACATTGCCTTTATTTGAATGGTTTTCACTCAAGGCAAGAAGAAGAAAGGAAGTTAAACACAATCAATTGCCCTGAAATTGAGTGAGGGGCTATTCCACACATCTTTCCTGCTCACATTCCATTGGTAATAATTTCCGTCATGTGCTGTCACCCCACCGCAAAGGGATGCTGGGAAATTCAGTATCTAAGTGCCCAAATAAGTCTTTTACCAAGAAAGGAAAGGAGAATTGATTTGGGGGGAATGGCCAGTACTCTGTCATCATCATTATACCCTCACAGCCCAATTACCCAGACCCTGAAATCCCTCTGACCCCTCCTGTGTCTTTCTTCTTTCACTGATTCTGAGGCATGGTGGCTTCCCTTCTGCTCCTTACACACTCTGAAGCCATTCCTACTGCAAGCATCTTGCCTGTGCTCTCCCTGGAGTGCTGTCCTGTGGTCCTAAATAATCTTCATTTCTCTTTCCTTCAGGCAACAGCTTGAAAAATGCCCCCTCTTCTGAGAGGGCTTCTCTGACTCCCCTGAAAGTCATCCTGTTCCTTGTGAGCCAAATTCTTTTCATATAAAAGGCAACAAATCTAGGTGATAAGTGGTAAAGACAATGCACAGCCTGCTCAACTTCCCCTACTTATGGTGTAAAATGAAGTAATGAATAAAGGCAGAGCTCGGAGGCGTCTGGTCTGACATGACCAACTCAGAAACCAGCAGAGTGTGAGAGAGAAGAGGATAAGGCCTGGATTAGGGGATTTGAGAAATGAAAAAACAGAGCGCTTTGAGGGATAAACACCATTTACGTATGTGATTTCTGAGAGATACGTGAAAAGGATTTTGAAGGTTTGTTTGTTGTGAATGCTACACTCTCATGCATTTTTAAGTCACTGTGTCAGGATGAAATGCTTGGATTAAACTGATTGTAACAGCATTGAAACACCCCCTTCTTAGGGAGACCCCTGTCTTCTCACTTAGCACAAAAGGATTTTTTTTTTCTTTCACGGCTTCTTTGAGGATGCGTCTGTGCTCAGCATCAAAAGCCCAAGGAGGAGCCAGGGCGCTCATTGTGCACAGTGACCAGCACTGCTAGTTTTGGAAATGGACTTCAGAGGATGCTCCTGCATCCTCCCAACTCTCCCTGGCTCTGTCTGGCTCTGCCTTCTATTTCAGTAGGATTTAAGATTGTTCCACAGAATGCTCATATACACTGCTTTCTGCTCCTCTACAAGGAAAGCTCAATACACAGCCACCAGCTTGACAGATGAGAAAATCAAGAACACAGAAGGGAATGGTGTTCTTAAGCTTAGTTGTTTATTATTATTACTAATTATTACTAATTGCTACAAATATTATTGCCATTATTATTGTTGCTGAATAGAACTGGAGTTAACATCTACATCCCCTGATCAACCCTTTGTTCCTTAACCACCTTGCATTTAATTCATGTTGGCAAGTACAGTGGTTTCAGAAGCTCATATGAAAGACTGTGGCAGTAAAGAAGAGACTTCAATTAGGGGAACGTAGAACCCTGCATGCCTTTGACACAGCACAAGGATGCCAACTAGTGAGAGAAATAGAAGGGCCTTCTGGTCCATGGACAGTGGACAGAAGCAGAATCAAATCTAAGGAGAGACCTAGAGACCGGGACAATGAGGCAAATGAAATCAGGGGGATGTTAAGACAAAGTCTGATTATTTTGATCTACAGGAAAATTGCACAAGGATGAAATAGGGACATGTTGGTTAGAATCATTTTGGTTAACTTGTCTTACAAGTATTTATTGGGCAGTGTTCTTGGTGCTCAGGTTACAGCAGTGGATAAGAATTAGACAAATAAATGCTCAGACCTCAGATGCAGCTGAGGTGCAGCCCTCAGACCCCAGTGAGGAGCTAGCCGATAAATGTATGGTTTCATTAAAAAGCGCATTGGCTCACAAGAAACAGGATGACTTTCAGACTTTCAGGGGGGTCAGAGAAGCCCTCTCAGAAGAGGGGGCATTTTTCAAGCTGTTGCCTGAAGGAAAGAGAAATGAAGATTATTTAGGACCACAGGACAGCACTCCAGGGAGAGCACAGGCAAGATGCTTGCAGTAGGAATGGCTTCAGAGTGTGTAAGGAGCAGAAGGGAAGCCACCATGCCTCAGAATCAGTGAAAGAAGAAAGACACAGGAGGGGTCAGAGGGATTTCAGGGTCTGGGTAATTGGGCTGTGAGGGTATCATGATGATGACAGAGTACTGGCCATTCCCCCCAAATCAATTCTCCTTTCCTTTCTTGGTAAAAGACTTATTTGGGCACTTAGATACTGAATTTCCCAGCATCCCTTTGCGGTGGGGTGACAGCACATGACGGAAATTATTACCAATGGAATGTGAGCAGGAAAGATGTGTGGAATAGCCCCTCACTCAATTTCAGGGCAATTGATTGTGTTTAACTTCCTTTCTTCTTCTTGCCTTGAGTGAAAACCATTCAAATAAAGGCAATGTACTAGTGAGAGGGATGGAGGGCAAGACAGGAAGGGCCTCACTCTCAAATGACTGCATAGAATTATCCTGCCATGTGTGGCGGCTAATATTATTATTATTATTTTATTTCTTCAAGTTACATCTCAATCACAATCCCTTCCGTACTCCTCCCTCTGGTTCCACCCTCTCACCCTCTTCTCCCTCACCCTCCATCCACTTCCTTTTTTTTTAAGTTTAAGGTATATCTTTCTCCCCTCTCCCTGCCACAGTTCCCCCTTTCAGTCCAACAAATGGCTCTTTCTCTTATAACAACAAATACAATAAAAAACAACAAAACAATTAGACCACAATTATGAGAGTTATATGGCTTAGCATACATTCCCAATGTCCAGTCCATATGTATTTGGCACCTGACTTTAACATTCTACTATCTAACCATCTCCATGAGTTTAAAGATATATAGTCAACTCAGCTTCCATCTTAATTTGCATTACGATTTTTAAAACATCTTCTTAGATCCAGAACACCCTCTTAATTCCTAACCAACTCAAAATTTAACTATTTTAATTGTCAACATGCCAGGAGCCTCAGTTGAGCATTGTCCAGATTAGGTGGAGAGCCCAACCCATAGTGAGCGGCACTGTTACATGGGCTGGGGCCTGAGCTGCCTAAGAGTAAAGACAACTGGCCTGGAGAGATGGCTCAGCAGTTAAGAGCATGTGCTGCTCTTGTCCTGGGTTCGATTCCCAGCGCCCACATGGAAGCTCATAATTGTCTGTAATGCCACTTCCAGAGGATCTGACATCCTTCTCTGGTGTCTGTGGGCACTGCATGCACATTGTTGCATAGACAAACATGTAGGGAAATGCCCGTACACAAAAAATAAAAATAAATTAAACATATAAATCACTAGAGAACACTAGCAGCAAGTGAGCAAGCAAGCAAGGACACCTGTGCACCCTCCCCGCTGCTGACTGTGGCTGTGGTGTGATTAGATGCTTGAATTCCTGCCTTGACTTCCCCAAAACGATGTTCCGTAATTGGAACTGTAAGCCAAATAAACCGTTTCCTCCCATATTTAACTTGTTGTCAAGGTATTTTATCATAGCAACAGAAATTAAAATAGAACACCGGGGCTGGACTGTTAGGTGAGAGAGAAATAAATTATCTCATTTAAAACTCAGTATTTTGAGGCCTTTATTGCGACAATGTAGCTCTTACTATAATTAAACCCATGAGACATTTGTCCTTTTTGAAGCTAGAAGCTGCTAGAGAAGTTTAAACGAATGACTGCCATGGCCTGTGTTTTAAAAAGATCCTTCTGAGTCCTGGATGGAGAACAGATTGCAGGAAGCCAGAGTAGAAGGAGGGCAGATCTGCTGCGTGAGATCAAGGGATGAGGTGGTAGCAATGGAGGGGGAGATGCTGGATAGAATATGAACGTTTTGGCAGTAGAACAAGTAGGCTGGCTGATTTCCTAAATTTTGGAGAGAGGAACGGAAAGAAAAAATATGATTCTGAGGTGTTTGCATTGAACGACTGGTGAGACTGTGGTAGAGTTTTTCTGGAATATAGAAAACTAAGGGCAGAAGAGGCAATGGGATGATTGCAGGAATTCATAAAACTGGGCATAAACCAGTAGAAACAGCAAGAGGCAGCTCGATAGCTGGATTAGTCATGCCTGTGAGATCCTGCCTCCCACCTAAATAAAGTGGACAGCAACACAGGAAGACTTTCGATGTCAGCTTTTGGCCTCCACTCTCATAGTACACATGTGGTCATGCACTAGCACACATATGCAAACATGTACACACACACATGCATTCACAATCGCAGACATACTGTACACTCAAATTTGGGCACACTCTTACACATTCAGACACACTCTCACACTCACAAACTGCCAAAAACACATTGACATGTTTATACACACACTGACACAATGGACACACAATAAACTCTGACAGATTCACACTTCCCCATATACATTCTCACACTCTCACACTTGCACACACTCAGACACACCACATACCCTGACACATGCCATACATACCCACTCACATTCACACATTTAGGTTCTCCAGACACTTGAGCACACATATGCACACACCCAGTCAGACACACTATCAGTTTCACAGTCACATACAACCACTTTCTTGCTAACACATTCACATAGAATCACTCATTGTTGTACACATTCACATTTTCAAATTCACATGCTTTCAATTTCTCACACATTTGTACACATCCACATTCATACTCATTCTCATAGACTCACACAAACCACTTGCCTCTCTTCTTATATCCGCACTGTTAAATATGCTCACACATTCACATTCATAGACACACACACAAAACCAATACTCACTTATGCAAATACACACTCACATACCCATGTTCACACTTTCACACACTCTCACCAACACTTGCCTACATTCACACACTCAAGTATGTCCAGATGTATACACTTACGCACTCATGTGTGTCCAGACACACAGTTTCACTAAGCTCTGACTTACACACATAAACACAATCACATTTTCACATTTAAACACATCCGCAGTTAAGCACTCTCACGCATTTCCACAGATGCAAACTATTAAATAAGACTATTTATAAACTAAGACTATTCTCATAGTCTTACAGACTCTCAGACATTCACACTCAGTCACACACTGACACTCATACACATTCATATATGGTAAACATTGACCCCTACTCACATTTAATCACACCCTGTACTTCCACACACACATTGATGTAGCCACTCACACATATAAAACAATCCACTTGCACACTTACAAGTCTTTCACATCACAAACACCCTCAACACACACACTTCCACAAACCCACATATTCCCAACTTACACCCACTGAACTTGCACTCACAGTCTCAAACAATTGCAGACATTCATATACTCAGATACATTCACACACCCAAAATCACTCATATACACACCCAAACACGTACAAGCTAACACATTCACTATCACATATACACACTTACAATTCAAACACACGTATGTACACACTCACACTCATACAGTCACAGACTCTGACTCACACTCTCTCATACTCAAACATACTTTCATACATATTCACACATGGACACCCTCATACATACTCAAACTCAGGCAAGATCATACTTGCACATGCTTTTACACTCACATGCTCACATACTTCCACACAAAACCTCATACTCAGACTCAACCAAATACACGTAAATGTTGTTTTATAAAAAAAAAAAAACAACCCTAAATCCCTCTAGTTTGATTTTGCTAATGATACCATAGAAGGGAGCCAGATACTGGGATGAAAACCTGCTAGTTCAGAGGGGTAGAGAAAGCACCCAGCTGATATTCCTATTCCGCTGATGTTCCAGAAGGAAAAAGCTTGGTAGCTCACCCAGCTGACTTCTTATTCAGCTGAAAACCCTAGAGGAAGAAGCCCAGAAGAAACTAAAGGAAGAAGCCTTAAAGGAAGAAAACCCTGAAGGATAAAACCAAAGAAAGAAGCCTTGAAGGAAGGAAAACTCCCAACTCCTTCTCCACGCTGTCTTAAATGCCCTCCAGTTCAATGTCCCTCCTTTCTCTTTCATCCCGTGTCAGCTGGTTTCTTGCTCTGCCTCTTGACCTATGGTTAACTTTATTTAACCCCATGTATAGAAAGACCTAGGATTAAAGGTGTGTGCTAGGGCTGAGCCACAGTATAGCCACCTGTTTACAAAACGCAGAAAGTTCTTGGACTAAAGGTGTGTGCTAGGGTCAGATCCACACCACAAGTACTTGTTTATAGTAAACAGAAAGCTCTGGGATTAAAGACTGAGCCATGCCACAATAGAAACAGATTTTTCAGTTCATAAGCTTGGTGTTCACAGTGTGACCCAATATTCTGCTGTGCCAGAAGTTAGGCCTCTTTAGTGAAATTCGTATGCAGTTCAGCTTCGCATCTGACACCACATAAGGAGGAGCCAGGCGTCCCTTGAACTTGAGAAACACAAAATGCCCTATTGAAGGGGCGTGGCTAAGAGACTGCAGAAGCAGCACAGATGACATCGGTTGCCATGAGAAGCCATGGGATCTCTGGATATCGCAAGAGATCTTGTGGGCCCTCGAGACTGCCAAGGATTGCGAGATTATGCAATATACAAGCCAGAAAGTTCCATGCGGCCTCCCTCTTCCTGTTGCCCTCATGGACTGAGAAGACATGCTGGGAAAGTGCACAGCTAAGTACGCCATTAGGAGCATTTAGGATGCAATAGCCTGGGGCACATCCTGTGAGCCAGCATAAGAAGGGTTCCAGAAAAGGCATGGCATAGAACCTGCTGAGAGAGAGCTCTTTAAGAACTGAACATTAACGTCCTACCTCGAGGGGCCACGAGTGCTGGAAGAGTGAGCAAGGTGAGCGGAGTTTGGAAGCTGCTTGGAGAAGCTTTAGGTCAGAAAGCATACACGGCATGAGAAGACTTTAGAAACAAGTCTCAGCTGATAGAGGAAGCTGACCTGTTTAATGATCAAAACAGACTGACTTTATAAGCTGGTCACAATCTAGTGGCTGAAATAAACTGGCCATATGAACTGGAAAAATTAGGCCCAATGGAGGCTAAGCTTGAAAGGGACTGCCTGCTGAAACTGCAGTATCCAGAATTGCTAAAACCAAGTCCATCCTGCACGGACATACAATAAGAATATTAATATCCTTTAAGAAAATTAAAATAGGGTTAGTTAGGTGTTCTTATATAGGTTATAGGTTTTAGGTATAGGTTTTAGATTATAGGATATAGGTATTTTATAGGTGTTTGTTAAGTACTAATAAATGTAAGTGTTTTAAATAAAAATATTCTGTTAAAATCTCAACACATTTATACTCACACATACACTCTCCCACTCATACTCACAATCACACAAATGCCACACATACTCTCACATTCACATGCCCACATTTACACACTCACCCTTACACACTAATACATGTTCACTCATTCACACAGAATTGCACAGATGGGCTCACGCACCCTCATACACTAAGTACACTCACATACTCATGAACAAACTCACATACTCACTCACATTTACACACTCACATAGACTCACCCTCAGACACACATCCATACACTCACACAACTGGACACATTCATGAACATATATTCACAAAATTACTCGCTTGTGCACATGCCCACGTATACTCACCACTCTGACAACACACGAATCCAGAACACACCCATCATCTCATGCTGAAACACTCACACATACACATTCACTACACCCTCACACTCACTTCCTTACACACTCATATTCACTCATACACATAAACACTTTCATTCACAAACAAGTATATGCTCATGTTGTTGATTTCTTTTTCTTTTGATGTGTGGAGTTTGGGAAAAAGATTTCCAAGATAAAGACGATGTTTTCTGAAGGAGGTTCTCACTATATAGCCAAGGCTAGACCCCAAGTAGTCTAGGCTAGTCCCCAAGTAGTCTAGGCTGGTCTGCAGTTACCACCCTTCCTGTTTCATCATCTCTGTGTTGGAGTTATATAAGCCTGTCTCAATCTGAGAAAGAGATATATGTGTTGCTGTGGTAGAAGAGAAGGAACACAGAAAAATTTTGTTTGTCAGAAGAAAAATTAATCCTCCTCCAAAATTTCACTGGTACCAATAAAGAAGCCCTTCACATCATATGACCCAAATTATAAGAGTGAAATAGGGGTGAGCCCATGTGAACCAGTGACTATGTTTGGTGACACAAGTGTGCTGCCTGTGACTGATGAGTCTGGGCGACTCTGCAGGAAGCCAGGGTGGAAGCTGGAAAAATAAAATCTCTTGCTGGTCCTGGCCTTTGTGCTATAGAAATGCAGTTTTCAGAGTGCTGGAGACTGATCACAAAGGTTTCTAAAACTGTTTCCCTTTTGTAAGTCAGCTCTGTGACATTTTGAGAAATCAGGCCTTGAATATGAAAAGCAAATTGGGACAATGACAGTGAGGGAAAAGGAAGCCTTGGTCCAGGCAGGATGAGAGAGGTAAGAAGAGATAGCCAGCAATGGTGATGAGGCATCGAACACCTCACTGCTCTCTCTGCCAGGGGGATGTTTCTCTGGCTGGGCATCTTTCCTATTTGTCAGTGTGTGAATAAGAGAATGGTTCAAAATTGTTTACAGTTGGAGTCACAGAAATGAAGGTCTCAGTCATCCTTCATGATGCTCCCAGAACATCCAATGACTACAGGTTGATGTACGTCGTGGCTGTGGCTTTCACGTAAGGGGAAGGGAGAAATTTCTTCCACTGTGGATGTTTCTGACAGGAAAACTCAGGCACAGGACACTTAGGGCACTATCCAACTATGTTTTATCAGACATGCAGAATCTGAACTTCTTTTTGTCCCAAAGTGAACAGCAACTAAATGCTGAGAATGAACGATCAGTGCCTCCTTTGCTTGCCAGGGTGCCTTTGCCGTGCTCCCTCGACTATCTTCCTGAAGAAAGAGTTTAGAGTATTGAACTTAAAAGGTCAGAAGTGAGAATTCAGTCTGAACACTCTTCCTCATTGAGGAACATTATTGTAGTAGTTCTATGCCTGCATTATAAAAGATACTTTCCCATTATGAAATATAAAATTAAAATTAACATCAGGCTTAATTGTTATGAAGGTAGAACAAAGAAAGTGGAAATGGAAAGTAGGCAATTTATTTAAGATACCCAAAGAAAGCTATTTATTTAGAAATAGCTTGGGGGATTATGGGGCTGGAGAGATGGCTCTGTGGCTAAGAATAGACACTGCTTTTGTAGAGGTCCCCAGTTCAGTTCCCTTTACCCAAACGGGGTGGCTCACAACCATCTATAACTCTAGCTCCAGGGATCCAATGTCCTCTTCCCACCTTTGTAGGCAACTACACTCATGAACACATACCCATATATATACATATAATTAAATATAATTTTTAAGAAAAAACTTAGGAGTTTTAACATGTAATTGTAAACTGGAACCATCCATATTATCCCACCAAACAAAGATCTCTTCTTTCACCTCTTCTCCCTTTTTCTCTTTGTGACCTCACTAGCTCAGTTCAGCTGAGTCCCAGGAATCACAATTCCCTCACCCCCTCCTCCCAGCATGAGGGGCAATGCACAGTTCTGAGATGTTTAATGTGCTTAAATCCCATATTCGCCACTTTACAATTCAGTGAATTTAGGCAAGTTAGAGATCTTTTCTGTTGCTGAGATAAAATACTCAGACAAAAGTAACTGAAAGGGAAAATGGTCTATTTTAGCTCACAGTTCAAGGGTGTAGTCCAGCACCCAGGGAAATCGATGTGGCAGCTGTTTGAGGCAACTTGTTTCATGTCATCCTCAGTAGATGAGCATGGGTTGACAATGCTGCTCCCAGGAGACATGAGATATTAAATGAAAAATTCAGGGCCAGCTTGGGATATCTCCATAAGAATAATTGGTAGGAGAGACCCCTGAAGATCTCAAATGACATAGATTCTTTTCATTGGTCTTAATTGACCCCCATAACTAGATGGACAAAGCCTTATTGCTGAATTCACCACACACTTTGGTTGCAGGACATGGAGAAATCATTCTGGAACTGACTGAAACTTTCTCCATGCTGCTTAACTTTCTAGTGC
>CAJQZJ010005154.1:2982686-3027775 GCA_907164525.1 Lophiomys imhausi | reverse complement strand
TGTGTGTGTGTGTGTGTGTGTGTGTGTGTGTGTGTGTGTGTGTGTGTCTGAGGTGTACACTTCCCTTTGGGGGCATGTGTAGAGGCTAGAAGTTGATGTCATTTTGTCCTCAGTCACACTTCTTTATCTCATTTTTTTTGAGACAAGTTCTCTCACTGGATTGACAAAGCCCTATTGCTGAATTCACCACACACTTTGGTTACAGGACATGGAGAAATCAATCTGGAACTGACTGAAACTTTCTCCATGCTGCTTAACTTTCTAGTGCCAGAAGGTGCCACACAGGCTACTGGAGAAGAAAATATGTCAATGGTCTTACACAGTGCTGGATCATGCAACCATCTCATTTCCCTAGACTGGCAGCCAAAGAGGATCTGGAATCCACCTGCCTGGGATCTGCTTGTCCTCCCAGTACTGTGGTATACACGCATGCGTCCATGCTTGGGTATTACAGAGTTGCTAGGGATCTGAACTCAGGTCTTCATGCCTAAGCAGTAAGCACATTGCCCACCAAGTTGTCTCTCTCAGCCTATATGATGATGAACTCTTCTCATTTAGAAGACTACATATAGCTCTCCCCATGGCTACAGTAGATACTCCTGGGAGAAGTAGTAGATAGACCAGCTACATAAACTATTTCTTCTTATCAGCCTTCCCTCCATTTGCTCTAAGATGCTCTTACACTGTTTACTTCTGTTCAAGATATACATAACTGGTGACCATGGAAATGATTATCATCCACACAAGGCTTTCATTTTGACAAGAGTTCAGAGGCTTATAGGAAGTTGGCATGAGAAGGGCAGAAGTGCCCTCGCCTGACAAGAGGGAAGAATTTGGCTGAGCGGAGAGGTTTTCTGGAGTCACCTAAGGCATACATACCTCATATAGGTCCTTCTTTGTCCAAGATTAAGTCATTTTAGAAATGTGTGATAGTATAAGCCACTTTGGAAGATGGTTTGGGTGTCTCTTACAAAACTAAACATACTTTTACTGTATGATCCAGCGATCACATTCCTTGGTATTTACTCAAATGAGATGAAAGCATATCCACACAAAAATCTGCCCATGGATGTTTATAGCAACTTTATTCATAATTGCCAAAATCTGGAGCCATCCAGGATGCTGTCAGTAGGTAAATGGATGACTAAACCACAGCATGTTTAGACAATGGAGTACAGTTCCGTGCTTAAGCAATCAAGTGATTAACCATGCAAGAAAAAAGAAGCCAGTCTGAAAAGCTACATACAATAAATGTCTAACTTCACACAGGATTCTAGAAAAAGACAAAAGTACGAAAGAAAATCACTTACATCAGTGACTGCCAGGGGTTGGTCTGGAAAGAAGGATGAATGGGCAGATAGATACAGAGGATTTTTAAGACAGTGAAAGCATTTTGCAATCATGGTGGATATCATCATTATACATTGACCCAAATCCACAGAATGAACATGATGAGTAAATGTCCACTAATGTGGACTGTGGACTTTGGTTTGTAGGTTCATTGCAACAGATGTGCTGCTGGGAGAGGGTGATAGGGGTGGGGAGTTAGATGTATATGGACAAAAGGAGGAACCCCCAAAACTGCTCTAAACAGAGGGACTATTAAAACAGGAACAAACTGTATAGAATGAGAACATTTGTCTGTAAACATCCATGGTAATTGAGGGAAAATAAGCCTTCTACATGCTCCATCCTCCAGAAGACTCCCTGAGTCACAAGCTGGGGACAAGTACTCACTCAGTGCACCCCCAAAAAGCATCGCGTCCTCATTGCCTGGCACAAGGCCTGGCATTTGGCGGTGCTGACCGCCTGTGTGTACAATCAGTGATTCAGAACACGTGGCGACTGGCCGGCTGCCAGGCACACTGCTTGGCTCCAGCCTGGCTGTGCTGGACACTTGTGAAGTATGCTCATCAGGTTGCACACTCACCCTCTGGTGCCTGCTGCTCCAGGGGATGTGTTCAACCACACAGAAGGGCTGTGATCTTTTTTTCATGGAGATGTCATAGAATGGAGGAATTACACAGTAGGGTAGAGTTCTTGACTGACTGAAATCTTTCTGGAAGGAGAAAATATTACAGTAGCCAGTGGAAAACCAATGAGGCCAAGGCCTTTCACTCTCTGACTGTGTAGAAGTGAACCGTCTGCAAATGCTGCTAGCCTGTTACAGAATGAGCACATGCTTGGCGTGATGATATCTGTACTCTCTTTGCCATTGTGACTCTAGCAAAACCCCATGGCAAAGGGATTGCTTTCAGATTTCAGGGTCTGCACCTTCTCTGAAGCAAGTTATCAGCCACGTGCTATGTTTCCTTTCATCACCTTGCTGAAACTAATTGCCATCAACAATGATTTTTATTTCCATGGTGCTGGTGCTGTGTGCCCCACCCCAGACCACTGTGTGCCTTTCTCCTTAGGCCTCCCAGGGCCTTCCCACTATATTGACTCCCTAGAGCTATCATAGCCAATAATTACCACAAATTAGGTGACTTAAAACAACAGAAACTTGCTATGTCCACAGCCTGGGAGAACAGAAATGCAAGATCAAACTGTTAATGGGTTTTGGCTCTTCCTGGAGGCTTTCAGGAAGACATCCCATATCTCTAAGCTTCTGGTGGCTGTTGGCAACCTACAGCAGTCTTGACTGAGAGACACATCAATCTCTGCCTTCATTTTCAGGTTTCTTTTCCCTATGTGTGTCTGTGTTTCAAGTCCTCCTTTTCCTCTCTTGTGAGATCACCACTCCTACCTTGTCATTGTAGAGTATATTTGTAGTCAAAGCTACTTGAGAGGCTGAGATAGGAGGATCATTTGAAATCAGGAGTTCTAAGACCTGGGTATGTAGTGAAACTCCCATCTTAAGACAAAAACAAAACCCCCTCAAAACCAAGAATCCAAACATCTATTGGTGTCAACCTTAAATACAAGATGATACTGTTTTAGATCCAAACACTTTTAAAAGACTTTATTCCTCAGTAAGCACATATTTAGAGATATAAAGCTCTAGGAGTTAGATATTTTTCAGGGACCACAATTTCCTCTCCAGTCACAATTCTTATTGGTAACACTGGTTCCTCTTTTTTGTCCCTTTTGCTCCAGAACTGGTAATTTCTCTCCTCTACTGGCTAGAATATAGGTGCTCAGAGATCCTGTGATAAGGGACTGTGAGCCTGGATATAGAATTCTTAAGAATATACCCCAGGCCTTGTGAGCTTTCTGCCATCCATGTCAGGATGTCTATTGGTGTCTTCCTTGTTCAGCTCATTGTTATTCAGAAACGTTGGTGAAATTTTATGAGCATAGCTTCTGACGTAACTAGGAGACACAATCTCACCACAAACTCTCTGTTCCTCTGGCTCTAAAAGTTTTTCCACCCCCCTCTTCCACAATGACCCCTGAGCCTTAGGTTCGGGAATTGGGTTGTAGATGTATCAGTTGGAACTGGGCTCCACAACTCTGCATTTTGATTGATTCTTTTCTGTAATGGTCTCAGACTGTTACAAAAAGAAGTTTCCTTGATGAGGGGTGAGGACTACATTTATCTGTGGGTATCAGGACAAATATTTAGAATGTATATTATGGAACTTTTTTTAGTAAAGTGGTGGTTGTATGTTCTCCTCCAAGATCCATGAAATTACAGCTCTACACAAAGAACTTCAGGCAAGTAAGGAATGCTGAGAGTTGGGGAAATAGTCTTACCCAGGGAAGAGCACACCAATTGGTTATCCAATGCCAAATTGTCAGGCCTGAAAACATACACATGCAAGTAACATTATGCAAACTGAGCAGATTATAGTTTTGTATTTTAGAAGAGCCATTAATTAAAAAAAAAGCAATGAGAGGAGGTATATTTGCAGGTTTGGAGGGAGAGAAAGGAAGGGGAAATGATTTAGTTATAATTTCAAAAAAAAAGACTATAAGCCAGGTATAATGGCAAAGAGTAAATTCATGTTTTTCTTCAAAGAAGGGACCACATTATTTTTTTTTGTTTTGTTTTTTGGGTTGTTTGGTTTTTTTTAATCTTTTTTTAATAATTTACTTTTTACTTCTCCAAGTTACATCTCAATCACAATCCCCTCCCTACTCCTCCCTCCAGCCCCACCCTTCCACCCTCCTCCCCCTCAATCCCCCATCCTCTACCCTTTTTTTTTTTTTTAGTTTAAGGTATTTCTTTTTCCCCCCAACAACTCTCCTTTCAGTCCAACAAATGGTTCTTTCTCTTATAACTATAAATACAAAACAACAGAAATAAATAGGCCACAATTATGAGAGTTATATGGCTTAGCATACATTCTCAATGTCCAGTCCATATGTATTTGGCACCTGACTTTAACATTCTACTATCTAACCATCTCCATGAGTTTAAAGTTCTATATCCAACTCAGCTTTCATACTATCTTGCATCACAATTTTAAAAGTATCTTCTTAGATCCAGAACACCCTCTTGATTCCTAAACAACTCAAAATTTAACTATGAGACTCTAGCTATCTATTCTTCAACCACCTCAGAGACCTGAGAGGGATAAATATATCTGATTATATAGGAAGTTCAGGGCCTGCAGCTTCCAAAACTAAGAAATGACATACCAATGGCTGCCTGGACAGTTCCCATTTTCTCTCCATACATTACAGCATCAATCTTCAGTGATTTGGCCCCGTTTCTCTGACAGACATTGATTGTAGAGCAGGAATTTTGAAGGACTTACCTACCCTGTCTTGGCAGAGCTAGACTGTTGACTTACCTGCTTCCAAGTTTTGTCCTATTTGGACAGCATCCTGTCTACAGTTGAAGCAAGGGGTTTTTCTTGCCAAGAGAAAGGCTTACCACCAATTCAACCATCTCCCACTGGAGATTCTTCAATGCTCATCTTCTACTTGGAGTAGAATAGGGGGTACTGTCAGGAGCTGACATGTCTCGATATCAAAAAATCTTAAGTTAAGCAAACATCTTTGAATGCCATATTCTGAAGATCTCTTGAGGTTTTTGAAGATGCCCTATCTATCTCTTACATTTAGATAAGCAAATGTTGCTTGTCTCTTAGCAACTTGATTTCTGAGTAGCTTAGAAAATAACTGTGATAGATTGTCATAGTAACTAACAAAATGACACGTTTGCATGACTATTAGTTTCCATTTCTTAATTATCCTAAACAGTTTATGGCAGTTGGTAACAAGAGGCCAAAACTTTACATTTCATTTTTAAGCATTACTAGGAACAATACCTTTAAGAAGCATTACCCTTAATTTTGTATCAATATACAAAGATCAATACCAATGTGGCCAAATGTAATCCTAATTTTGTATCAATATACAAATATCAATACCTATGTAGCCCAATACAATCTTAATTTTACATCAATATACAAGGGTCAATACCATTGTGGCCAAATATAATCTTAATTTTGTATCAATATACAAAGATCAAGACCGATGTAGTCCAATACAATCTTAATTTTGTATTAAATGATCAATACCAATTTAGCCAAATATAATATTAATTTTGTATCAATATACAAAGATATAAGGCCGTATTCAATAATCTGTCCTTTTTTCATGATCTTTCCTATACTATGTCTATGTCCCATTTTTTCTCAAGTCTGTTCACTCCTACATAGGAGAGAAAGAAGGATACAGAAAAGAAAAAGAGAGAAGTCCCTGGGTCTAACCTCCAAAACTCATTTAACAAGACCATTTAACAGCTTGTAGTCTCTTCCCCTAAATAACAAAAATTTCTATTATCCATCAAATAACCAAAGTGGGGGGAACACCCTCCCCACCTACAGGGTATGGGACGTTGTTCCCTTAAAATGACTTCCTGCTGATTTGGGATGTAGTAAACCTGTTTGGGGCCCAAATAAGAATGGAAAAATGGTTAAAAATGTTAATAGAATCATTTGATGTTCAGTCCTTTTGTGCTTAGCTATTTAGATGTCCTAAGAAGTTCGTAGACAGAAGCTGATCTTCAGGGCTTTACTGAAGTTCTCGCTGGAGCAGTCTGTGGAGCTGAACGATCTTAGCGATTTTGAGTTGTTGTGGTTTAGACTTTTGAGGAAACAGCTATTGAGGAAGTCTGCAAGGCTGGATCATCTGGGCCACTTGTCTTCTTTGGTGTCTGATCTGTTTTCTTCTGAGGTTTCCGTTGTCCAGTTGTCCCTGGATTCCTTGAATGGATGCTTTAAATCTCCTGAAAGATAAGAACAGAGCCCTGCCCTAATCCTAACTCAGGGACAATTACCTTTTTTTTGGGGGGGGGTCAGGTAATATTTTTCCTGGAGCAAATTTGTTTTTTTTGACAATAGATAAAGTATTATCTTTCAGTCTGGATTAAAGAAGAAATTATTTTGATATTTTGGAGCTAAACAAACCTTTAGTGTATATATTTTGAGATCTCAAAGGACAATTTGTTTGAATTTCAGCATGCCTTTTGTAGGTAGCTTTTAAACTTAAATTCTTCCAAATCCTATGTGCCTGTCTCTGTATTCTAAGTATTGGGATCAAAGACATGTGGTTCCCAACTGATGGGATTAAAGATGTGCTCCACCACCCTTGGATCGAAGTTTTTTTCTATTTAGAGTTTGTTTCGTATCAGGCTGACCTTGAGCTCTGAGATCTGCCTGTTTCTGTCTCTAGTGTGTTGGGATTAAGGGTGTATTCTTCTCGAATGATGAGATTAAGGGTGTGCACCATCATCACCCTGTTCCTTGTAACTCTAGAATTTATAAGACAACTAACTCTATAGTGATCCTCCTCTCTCTGCTGGAGGTAAAGGCATGGGCTAACACCATGCCTTTCATGTATTTTACCTTAGCTCTAAGTTTTTTCAACTCTTGGAGGTTTGTAAAAGCAGGTTGAATAGCTGTAACCTTTAATTTATTTACAGTGTTTTAAACCTGTTACCTGCTTTTTAATGACAAACCATGGAAATATCCTATACCTCTACAAAAAAAAAAAAAAAAGAACTTTTAAGCTGCTATCAAGTTTGTATAATCTATGTGGCCACCTGCAGTCTAACATTCTAATCTGAAATTAAGGCCATTTTCCTTTCATGCCAGTAAGGCAAGTATACCTTTGGTAAATTATAGTTTGAAATTTTTATATTGTATTTTTATTATATTTTTTAAGCTTATTAACTCTTTTCTTAAAAAAAGTATTATTTACTTCTAGAACACAGTTTCCTCTCTCCTCCCCTCCTGCCCCCCCCTCCTTCCCTCCCTCCCTCCCTCCTTGTTCCTTTACTTGGTACTTTCCTTCTCCTCAGATGAGGTGGGCCCTCACATATCATACTCCCTCAGATCTTGTGTCATGTGAGGGCCAAGAGCTTCCACTTGTACTGGAGCTCTATATGGCACACCATCTAGTGTTCCACTAACCTGCAGCAGATTCCATGACTCACTGGTGGGTAGAATTTTTCCTAGGATAGATATGCTAGGTTCCTATCTGTTTGGGTGTGTGGGTTGTACGATAGTTATCCTGTTATGTATGGTTAATATGCATTTATAAAGGAATACATACCATGTTTATCTTTCTGGGACTGCGTCAGCTCACTTAGGATGAGCTTTTTTAGTTCCATCCGTTTGGTTTCGAATTGCATGATTTCCTCATTTCTGATAGCTGTGTAGTATACCATTGTGTAAATGTACCATAGTTTTTTTATCCATTCTTCAGTTGAAGGACATCTGGGTTGTTTCTAGTTTCTGGCTATTACAAATAAAGCTGCTATGAACATTGTTGTGGCAATGTCCTTGTGGTTTCGTTTTCAATCTTTTGGATATATGCCCAAGAGGGGTATGGCTGGGTCTTGAGGTAGATTTATTCCCAATTTTCTAAGATATCTCCAGATTGATTTCCAAAGTGGTTGCACAAGTTTGCAGTCCCACCAGCAATGGGGGAGTGTTCCCCTTTCTCCACATCCTTGCCAGCATGTGCTATCATTTGAGTTTTTGATCTTAGCCATTCTGACAGGTGTGAGATGGAATCTCAGAGTTGTTTTAAGTTGCATTTCCCTGATGACCAAAGATGTTGAACATTTCCTCAAAAGCCTCTCGGCCTTTAGAGATTCCTATTCTGTGAATTCTCGGTTTAGCTCTCTACCACATTTATTGATGGTGTTATTTGATTTTTTTGGTGTTTAATTTCTTCAGTTCTTGATATATTTTGGATATTAACCCTCTGTCAGATGTTGGGTTAGTGAAGATCCTTTCCCAGTCTGTAGGCTGCCGTTTTGTTCTAAGGACAGTGTCCTTTGCCTTACAGAAGCTTTTCAATCTTTTAAGGTCCCATTTATTGATTATTTGTTTTAGTGCCTGAACTATTGGTGTTCTATTCAGGAAGTTGCTACCAGTGCCAATGAGTTCAAGGCGTTTCCCCACTTTCTCTTCTATTAATGTTAGTGTGTCTGGATTTATGTTGAGGTCCTTGATGCACTTAGACTCAAGTTTTGTACAGGGTGATAAGTATGGATCTATTTGCATTCTTCTACATGTTGACATCCAGTTAGACCAGCACCATTTATTGAAGATGCTTTCCTTTTTCCATTGTATGTTTTTGGCTTCTTTATCAAAAATTAAGTGACCGTAGGTGTGTGGGTTTGTTTCTGGGTCTTCAATTCGATTCCATTGGTCAACTGGTCTGTTTCTACACCAGTACCATGCTGTTTTTATTACTATTGCCCTGTAGTACAGCTTGAAATCCTGGATGGTGATACCTCCAGATGTTCTGTTATTGTACATGATTGATGTAGCTATCCTCGGTCTTTTGTTATTCCATATGAAGTTGAGAATTGTTTTTTTTCCAGATCTGTAAAAAATTGAGTTGATATTTGGATAGGAATCACATTGAATCTGTATATTGCTTTTGGTAAGATTGCCATTTTTATTATGTTGATCCTACCTATCCATGAACAAGGGAAATCTTTCCATCTTCTGATATCTTCTTCACTTTCTTTCTTCAGGGACTTGAAGTTCTTATCATACAGGTCTTTCACTTGCTTGGCTAGAGTTACCCCCAGGTATTTTATATTATTTGTGGCTATTGTGAAGGGTGTTGATTCCCTTATTTCTTTCTCAGCCCATTTATCTTTTGTATAAAGAAGGGCTACTGATTTTTTGAATTGATTTTGTATCTGGCCACCTTGCTGAAGGAGTTTATCAGCTGTAGAAGTTCTCTGGTGGAATTTTTGGGGTCACTTATGTATACTATCATATCATCTGCAAATAGGGATACTTTGAATTCTTCCTTTCCAATTTGTATCCCCTTGATCTCTTTTAGTTGTCTTATTGCTCTAGCTAAAACATCAAGTACTATGTTGAAGAGATATGGCGAGAGTGAGTAGCCTTGCCTTGTCCCTGATTTTAGAGGAAATGCTTTAAATTTCTCTCCATTTAGTTTGATGTTGGCTATTGGCTTGCTGTAAATTGCCTTTATTATTTTTAAATATGGTCCTTGTATGCCTGATCTCTCTAAGACTTTTAACATGAAAGTGTGCTGCATTTTGTCAAAAACCCTTTCAGCGTCCAATGAGATGATCATGTGGTTCTTTTCTTTCAGCTTGTTTATGTGGTGGATTACATTGATGGATTTTCTAATGTTGAACCACCCCTGCATCCCTGGGATGAAGCCTACTTGATCATGGTGTATGACACTTTTGATGTGATCTTGGATCCAGTTTGCAAGTATTTTATTAAGAATCTTTGCATCCATGTTCATAAGGGAAATTGGTCTGAAATTTTCTTTCTCCGTTGGGTCTTTGTGAGGTTTAGGTATCAGGGTAACTGTGGTCTCATACAATGTTTTTGGCAGTATTCCTTCTGTTTCTATGTTGTGGAAGAGTTTGAAGAATATTGGTGTTAGCTCTTCTTTGAATGTCTGGTAGAATTCTGTGCTGAAACCATCTGGGCCTGGGCTTTTTTTGGTTGGAAGACTTCTTCTATTTCCTTAAGGGTTATAGGACTGTTTAATTTGTTTAACTGTTCTTGATTTAACATTGGTAGGTGGAATCTATCAAGAAAATCATCAATTTCATTTAGATTTTCCAATTTTGTGGAGTACAAGTTTTTGAAGTAGGACCTAATGATTCTCTGGATTTCCTCAATGTCTGTTGTTATTTCCCCCTTTTCATTTATGATTTTGCTGATTTGGGTATTTTCCCTCTGCCTTTTAGTTAATTTAGCTAAGGGCTTGTCTATTTTGTTGATTTTCTCAAAGAACCAACTCTTGGTTTTGTCGATTCTTTGTATTGTTCTTTTTGTTTCTAAGTTGTTGATTTCAGCCCTGAATTTGATAATTTCCTCTCGTCTGCTCCTCTTGGGAGTGTTTGCTTCTTTTTGTTCTAGCTCTTTCAGATCTGCTTTTAGGTTGCTAGTATAGGAACTCTCCAGTTTCTTTCTGAAGGTACTTAGTGCTATAAACTTTCCCCCTAGCACTGCTTTCAATGTGTCCCATAAGTTTGGGTATGTTGTGCCTTCATTTTCATTGAGTTCTAAGAAGACTTTAATTTCTTTTTTTATTTCTTCCCTGACCCAGAAGTCATTGAGGAGAGAGTTGTTCAGTTTCCAGGTTTTTGCAGGCTCTCCGTTGTTTTTGTTATTGTTGAAGCCTAGCTTTATTCCATGATGGTCTGATAAGTTACAAGGAGTAATTTCAATTTTCCTGAATCTGTTGAGGCTTGCTTTGTGACTGACTATCTGGTTGATTTTGGAGAAGGTTCCGTGAGGTGCCGAGAAGAAAGTGTATTCTTTTGTTTTGGGGTGAAATGTTCTGCAGATATCAATTAGGTCCATTTGATTCATGACATCTGTGAGGTTCATTATTTCTCTGTTTGGTTTCTGCATCGTTGATCTGTCCAGTGGTGAGAGTGGTGTGTTGAAGTCTCCCACTATTAATGTGTGAGGTTCAATGTGGCATTTGAGCTTCAGTAGTGTTTCTTTAATGAATGTGGGTGGTCTTACATTTGGGGCATAGATATTTAGTATTGAAATTTCGTCTTGGTGGATTTTTCCTTTGATGAGTATGTAGTGTCCTTCCCCATCTCTTTTGATTAATGTTGGTTGAAAGTCCAATTTGTTACATACTAGAATTGCTACTCCAGCTTTTTTCTTGGTTTCATTTGCTTGGTATATCTTTTTCCAGCCCTTTACTTGGAGATAATGTCTATCTTTTTTGCTGAGGTGTGTTTCTTGTAAGCAGCAGAATGTGGGATTCGGTTTTCGCATCCATTCTGCTAGCCTGTGCCTTTTTATTGGGGAATTGAGTCCATTGATGTTGAGAGATATTAATGGCCAGTGATTGTTACTTTCTGCCATCTTGATGTTGGTGGAAATAGTGTGTGAGTGAGCTTCTTTTCTTTTGGTTTTGCTGCAGGCATGCTATTTGCTTCCTGTGCTTTCTTGTGTGTAGTTAACCTCTTTGGGTTGAAGTTTTCCTTCCAACATCTTCTGTAGAGCTGGATTTGTGTATAGATATTGTTTGAATTTAGCTTTGTCATGGAATATCTTGTTTTCTCCATCTATGTTGATTGACAATTTTGCAGGGAATAGTAGTCTGTCCTGGCATTTGTGGGTTTTTAGGGTCTTCAAGATGTCTGTCCAGGCCCTTCTGGCTTTTAGAGTCTCTGAAGAAAATTCAGGTGTGATTCTGATAGGTTTGCCATTATATGTCACTTGACCCTTTTCCCTAGCATCTTTTAAAATTATTTCTTTGTTTTGTACATTTAGTGTTTTGATTATTATGTGGCGGGAAGATTTTCTTTTCTGGTCTAATCTATTTGGAGTTCTTTAAGCTTCTTGTACAGTTATAGGCATCTCTTTTTTAGATTTGTGAAATTCTCTTCAATGATTTTGTTGAAGATATTTTCTGGTCCATGGAGGTGGGACTCTTCTCTTTCTTCTATTCCTATTATTCTGAGATTTCGTCTTTTCATTGTGTGCTTGATTTCCTGAAGGTTTTGTGTCAGGACTTTTTTAGATTTGACATTTTCTTTGACAGATGTATCCATTTCTTCAATTTTATCCTCTGAGCCTTAAATTCTTTCTTCCATGTCTTGTATTTTGTTGGTGATGCTAGTGTCTGTAGTTCTGATTCTTTTCTTAAGGTTTTCCAGTTCTATGGATGTCTCAGATTGGATTTTCTTCATTGCTTCAACTTCCCTTTTCAGGTCTTCCATTCCTTTAAGCGCTTTATTCATTTCCATCACCTCCTTTGCAGTACTTTGTTGTTGCTCTCTCTGAGGTATTTGATTTCCTCCCTTAGGCCTTCTATTATTAATATAAGCGTAGGATTAAGGTCATTTTCCTTTGTTTCAATTCTTTTTGGCTGTCCAGAGTTGTCTGTAGCATTATTGCTAGGATCTGGAGACATCCTATTGTTTTGGTTTTTTTTTTTTTTTACCATGTTCTTGAGCTGACCTTTTGTCATCCGATTGACCCAGGTGTTATCTATTTGTGTCTTTTGTCAGCTGACCTTGGTCCTCAGGAAAACTCCCTGCCCTGGGGGTTGGCTAATCCTGAGATCCTGGTGTTTACCTCCAGATGGCGGGCAGGTTCCTGTAATAGACTGACCCTCAGAGAGGAGGGTGGCTCCTCAACTGCTTGTGACCCAATTGGACCAATATAGAGGGGATTGAAGTGGGGAAAGGGCTATCCTCTGAGGACCAGGTAGCTGGCAGGTCTCCTCAGAAAGGCAGGTAGAACTGTGGTTGGGTCTGTGTTTTCCTCTCACTGACCCAGTCTTTCTGGCTCCCCAGCTAGGCTGACTGTGCAGGCAGGGAGCTCCACCCAAAACTGGTGCCAGCCTCAGTGTGCCTGTTGCTGACTGCCTCAGATGCTTGGGTGCTAGGGTGAGTGACCCACCCGCCCCAGTATTGGTGGAGAACACACAGTCACGGGCTCTGTTTTCAGTCAGTCTTGGCTCCTAATTGCTTTGCTGTGACTGGGTTAGGTCTCTGCCTCTCAGCTACAGTGCACACTGTGCCGCCATGTTGGAAACTCTGGAAAAAAAATCTCACTTACCTTTGCTCTTGTGGTGCAGCTGTTTTTCCTCTTGGGTGTGCAGGCTGGATATCAGGCAGACAGGTGGGGGCCACTGGTCTGTGGCTGGAGCCCTGGGCTGGATCTGCTCCTGGGCTAGATCTTCTCTAGCCAGAGCTCCTCTCCAGACTGGTGACAGAGCTGGCTGATCTCAGGGTGGTGTTCCCGGGAACTGAGTGGGCTCTTTTACCTGGTGACTGGTCTCAATGTTCGCCATGGGAATTCAGACACCGTCTGTGTTTCACTGTCGGCTAGGGGACCTCACCTTCACTCCACAGTGACTAATCTCATTCACCTACTACTCAGATGCACTACTCTACGATCAGCGCCATCTTGGATCTCCTCGGACCACCTTATATTTAGTTGGCTTGTGACTTCATTTCTTGAAGTACTTACATAAGCTGGCCACAGCTTGATTATGAGTGTTTTTAATAGCAAATCTCAGCACAAAGGGATTAACATGAATATTTAAGGTAGTCTTGGCATGGGCTGTGTATTACTTTTATTAATATGATAAGAGACCATGGCCAAATACAACAGAAGAAAGTTTATTTGGGTTTATGGTTCTAGAAGGAGAGTCTATAACTGAGGGTGGTGGTGGCAGTAGTAGACTGAAGGAAGAAATTGAGAGATCACATTTTCATCCGTACCCAGAAATCAGAGAACCAACTGGAAGTGGATGAGGGTATAAAAATCTCAAAGCCCACCCCCAGTGGAGTAATTCCTCCAGAAAGTCTCCACCTCCTAAAAGTTCCATATAACCTCCCCAAACAGTGCCACCAACTGGGGGCCAAGTGTTCAAACACATGAGCCTCTGGGGGAGGCATTTCTTATTCTAATCACTGCAAGTTCTCATAAAGTATATCCTGAAATAAGAATGTGAGGATAAAGTAAGCATTTGGAGATCGGTGGTACTGGGGAGTGAAGTGTGAATCAAGGAACAGAGGGAAACCAATGAAGACTTTGTCATCAACTGATATCCTTTCTCACAACTGGAACTCAATTTCATTGGGGATTTTTTTGTTTGTTTTGTTTTGGATTTTTTTGGAGATCGTAGGAATGAATACCTCTCTGATTGAGATGTGAGGAATCTGGACTTACTCCCCTCACCTCTCCCCCCCCCCCCGTTTTTCTCTCCTATCATTGGTTGAAAGCTGCTTCTAAGGACATGGGCCCTCCAGCGTGTTGTGCTAATCCTCTGATTAGGTATTTTGATTTTTGAAGAGAGTCAGGCTTTTTGTTATTGTTTTGTTTTTATTGTGAACATGTTGGCTTGTACAGGAAGATATTAAGTTTACAAGTAAGGCAGTATCTTAGTAACTGTTCTATTGTTATGAAGAAACACCAAGACCAAGGCAACTAATAGAGGAGAACATTTCATTGGTGGTCTGCTTGCAGCTTCAGAAGATCATAATGGTAGGGAGTGTGGTGGCAGGCAGGAAGACATGGTGCTAGAGAAAGTAGTTAAGAGCTATATCCTGATCCCCAGATAGCAGGCAGAGAGAGAGAGAGAGAGAGAGAGAGAGAGAGAGAGAGAGAGAAGAGAGGGAGGCTGGACCTGGCATGGGGGTTGAAACCTCAAACTCACTCCCATTGACACCTCTTCTAACAAAGTCATTCCTCCTAATCCTTCCCAAATAGTTCCACTAACTGGGTACCAAGTATTCAAACATATGAGACTCTGGGGGCCATTCTCATTCAAATCACCACAGACACCAATGACATCAATTTAATGTCATTAAAGAAAAAGGAAGTTAGATTATATTATATACCTCAAAATGTTCCTTCCTTTCCTGCCCTTGCCAAGGATGAATGGCTTGTAGTGTGATTCCCTAAGGTACTGAATCTGGGTTTTCAATATAACTTGTGTTATATAACGTGAGGTTAAAAGACATATGATATAAGACAATGTAAGAGTTGAAGCTCTTTGGGCTGCATCATTTATGTTTTTAACTAGAGTTTCATATTGGGATTCAGCCTAACACTGACATGGATTGAGATATAGATATACAAATAAATTATGCAAAATGAAGTTATTGCAGAATTTATTGTAGAGGTAAAAATTTAGAAAGAACAGAAGAAAGGATCTCCTTACTATGGAATTTTATCATGTCTTTACATGGAGAGATGTGAATGCTATAAACCAGAAAAAGCAATTTCCAGAACTATGGATGGTTCCATTTTTGTAGCAATGAAAATTATAATTATGCATAATCAAAGACACAAATTTGCATCTTTATTATATACACAGAGAAAAAAAGATGAATGCGAAGAGTATCCCTGGCTGTTGCAGTAGATAAAAGGAACCCTTTGCTGGCAGATTCTGAAAGACAGAACATGGGAGCGTGTATAAGATGTTAATGAATGAAAGATACAAAATTACCATGAAGGCTGTTTTTGTTTTCCATCCCAGTTCCTATCTCTCTGATAACTGCTTCCTGTAGCTCATTTCAGAAGCTCTTGCAATGCATATACCCACCTCATACGTGTATCCATTTATCTGTTCCTCTTCACTGTATTGGAACCCATTCCTTTGCCTCTTGAGAATTCAGGGTCAACTTATTGTCCCTACAGTGGTATCAGGTGTCTACCACCTGAACTTTCTGTTAGGCAACTTGTCCCTGCTAATGAATACTGGGTGTTTCCAGAGTTTCATTTTGTCTAACACAATAAAGCAAATCCATTCTTGTCAATACATTTTGGCTAAATCATATACAGCTATATCTATGAGGTAAACTTTTGTCAAAGGGGTCATCAGTAGGAGATATGCATTAAACTCAGACACACATTGTTGAATTCTCCAGAGAGGTCACATTCGTTTCCACCAGCAATCTGTGAGAACATTTGCTTTCTCCCACAGGCTTGTGGTGTCAGGTGTTATCTTATAGCTGTGTTTGTCAATCTGAAAAGCAAGAAAAAAAATCCTTTTGCTCACAGTTTTATTTAATGAATCCATTCTCCTGCTGGATTGGTCATCCTTTTCACAGAGACTTGCAAAGGCTCTGTAATAACTGAACAAGTTTGACACTTTGTTATTTATTTTATATATACAACATTCCAACTTGTCATTAGTCTTTTGACTTTGTGGCATTATCCCAAGAGACTTTTGAAATATTGTATGAATTTTTTTCAAATACATTGACTATATTTTTATGACTTCTGATTTTGTTCCTAATTTAAAACAACTTCTTCACCACAGTGGATAAATTCTTGTGACTTAAAGTATTTTATGCTTAAATAATCAATCACCAAGCACTGTTTTAGTGGGAGGAGAAATATTTGCTTTTAACTTTGTAGACATTTATTGTTTGAGTTTTCTAAAATAAGTGTGCATTTGCTTCTATAATTTAAAAAGTCCAGTAAATCAAAAAAGACAATATGGCATTATGAGCCACTGTATGATACCTGGAGACAGAAAGAGCACACTATTTTAATTGAGGTGTTTATTCAGTACATATACCACCTATAATCTATCAGTCCCAATACTAGGTACCGATGACATAACATAAGCCCAGAGTCAAGAACTGACAAAGGCAATTAGAAGGAGGAGAAGCACTGATGGAGGTGTTTTGGTCCACGGAACAGTCGCCATGGCAACGAGATTCTGAACCATCACAACGGAAGTGCAGTGCTTGAAATTATGACTGAGGAAAAAGTGTGACATTGTTGCTCAGGATTTTTGAAAAAGGTATGCAGACATGTTGCAGATGTTTCAACATTATGCTTTTCTTTGCCAGACTGAGGTTTATTGCCTCCCTTTTCCTCAGTGATCTCTTTTGGGAAAACAAGAGACAAACTAATTTTTAAAAAAATTCAGATTTTAAAAAGTACAAGCTTTACAAAGTCATTGCTGCTCATGACTGTCCCAGCTAGGGAACGAACAGCTTTTGACTCAAAGAATTACCATGCAACATAACATATACAGTGTCCCTGGGCCTTGAAGCTCTGATTTGATGCTTGTTGGAGAGCCTGGGTTTGAGGGGGGGAGACTGCCGGGGTGGGTTTATTTGTTTCTTTTGTTTTTTTTCAAGACAGAGTTTCTCTGTGTAGCCTGTAGACTACTGGCTGTCTTAGAACTTTCTCTGTAGACCAGGCTGCCCTCCAACTCAGAGATTTGCTGCCTCTGCCTCCTGAAAGATGGGATTAAAAACATGTACCACCACTTTTCTTCCTACAGCAACCATAAGATTTATGCCCAACATTTAAAGCCAGAGGGAAACTGAAACAGTTGTGGGGGCAGGGGCTTGATTTCAATGGTGAAATTTGGTCAGGATTTGAATCAGCAGGAATGTTCAACATTTGACATTGCAAAAACATGTTACCATCTACAAATTTGTTGGGTCACATTGACAGTTACCCTGGGTCACAGTCCCTGGTCCCCATGTTGGACATGTATATTTGGTTATCCTGTTATGTGACAGATTTCATTTTTTGTTTTTTTTCCTTTATTTTTTATTTCTTCAAGTTACATCTCAATCGCAATCCCTTCCCTATTCCCCCTTCAGTCCCACCCTCCCACCCTCAACCTCCCATCCTCTTCCCTTTTTTTTTCTTTTAAGTTTAAGGTATATCTTATTTCCCCCTACAGTTTCCCCTTTCAGTCCAACAAATGGCTCTTTCTCTTATAATAATAAATACAATACAGTACAACAGAGGTAATTAGGCCACAGTTGTGAGGGTTATATGGCTTAACGTACATTCCCAATGACCAGTCCATATGTATTTGGTACCTGACTTTAACATTCTACTATCTAAACATCTCCATGAGTATAAAGTTCTATATCTGACTTAACATTCATACTAACTTGCAACACAATTTTAAAAGTATCTTCTTAGATCTATAACATTCTCTTGACTCCTAAACAACTCAAAATTTAATTATGAGACTCTAGCTATCTGTTCTTCAACCACCTCAGAGACCTGAGAGGGATAAATATATCTGATTTTGTAGGAAGTACAGGGCCTGCAGCTTCCCAAACTAAGAAATGACATACCAGTGGCTGCCTGGACAGTTCCCATTTTCTCTCCATACATTACAGCATCGATCTTCAGTCATTTGGCCCCGTTTCTCTGACAGACATTGATTGTAGAACAGGGGTTATGAAGGACTTACCTACCCTGTCTTGGCAGAGCTAGGCTGTCGACTTACCTGCTTCCAGGTTTTGTCCTTTTTGGACAGCATTCTGTCTACAGTTGGAGCAAGGGGCTTTTCCTACCAAGAGATAGGCTTGCGACTAATTCAATCATCTCCCACTGGAGATTCTTCGATGCTCATCTTCTACTTGGAGGAGAATAGGGGGTGCTGTCAGGAGTTGATATGTCTTGATATAAAAAAAATCTAAAGTTACGAAAACATCTTTGGATGCTATATTCTGCAGATCTCTTGAGGTTTTTGAAGAGGCCCTATTCTATCTCTTATATTAGGGTAAGCAGATGTTGCTTGTCTCTTAGCAGGTTTATTTCTGATTAGCTTAGCAAGTAACTATAATAGGCTGTCATAGTACCTAACAGAATGACCAGCTTGCATAACCATTAGTATGCATTTCTTAATTATCCTAAACAGTTTATGACAATTAGTAGTAAAAGGCCGAAACATCACATTTCATTTTTTTTCTTTACCTCCTATCCCTTCCATCCCATTTCTCTGGGGTGGGGTGTACTTATATAACAGTCCCCTCATTTCAGTTGAGAGGTCGTATGAGGGCCAAGAGCCTCTTCATTCATTGGGGATATACGAAGCAGTACCATCAGTGAAAAGTATCTCGTTGCCCAGGAGGGAGAACTACTAAACAAACAAACCAATAAGCATACAATAGATAAAAAAGACTAAAAAATAGAAAAAAATGTAACTAATATATAAAAAATAAATAAAAATTAAAAATTAAAAATAAGAAGTCTATGTCCAAGTCCCCTTTGGTGTGTTAGTTGTAGTATCGATACCTTCTACTATATAGCTAAAATCCTACTATAAGTGAATTGATGCCATATGTGTCCTTCTGAGTCTGGGTTAGTTCACTCAGGATGAGCTTTTCTAGTTCCATCCATTTGGCTGCAAATTGCATAATTTCATTGTTCCTGATAGCTGAATAATATTCCATTGTGTAGATGTACCACAGTTTTTTAACCCATTCTTCGGTTGAGGGACATCTGGGTTGTTTCCAGTTTCTAGCTATTACAAAAAAGGCTGCTATAAACATAGATGAGGAAACTTCCTTATGATTCTGTGAAGAGGCATTTGGGTGTATACCCAGAAGTGGTATGGCTGGGTCCTGAAGCAGAGCTATTCCAAGTTTTCTAAGATATCGCCAGACTGACCTCCATAGTGGTTGCACAAGCCTGCACTCCCACCAGCAATGGAGTAGGGTACCCCTTTCTCCACACCCTCACCAGCATGTGCTGTCATTTGAGTTTTTGATCTTAGCCATTCTGACAGGTGTGAGATGGAATCTCAGAGTCGTCTTGAGTTGCGTTTCTCTGATGATTAAGGATGTTGAGCATTTCTTCAAGTGTCTCTCAGCCATTAGGGATTCCTCCTTTGTGAATTCTCTATTTAGCTCTGTCTCCCATTTTTGGATTGGATTATTTGGTTTCTTGGCATTTAATTTCTTGAGTTCTTTGTAGATTTTGGATATTAGCCCTCTGTCAGATGTGGGGTTGGTGAAGATTTTCTCCCAGTCTGTTGGCTGCCGTTTTGTTCGAATGACAGTGTCTTTTGCCTTACAGAAGCTTTTCAGTTTCATGAGGTCCCATTTATTGATTGTTGATCTCAAGTCCTGAGCTGTTGGTGTTCTGTTCAGGAAGTTGTCGCCTGTACCAATGAGTTCGAGGGTTTCTCCCACTTTTTCTTCTAGTAGATTTAGTGTGACCGGCCTTATGTTAAGGTCTTTGATCCACTTGGACTTAAGTTTTGTACAAGGTGATAAGTATGGGTCTAATTTCATTCTTTTACAAATGGACATGCAGTTGGACCAGCACCATTTGTTGAAGATGCTGTCCTTCTTCCATTGTGCCATTTTGGCTTCTTTGTCAACAATTAGGTGGCCATAATTGTGTGGGTCTATTTCTGGATCTTCAATTCGATTCCATTGATCTACTGGTCTGTTTCTATACCAATACCATGCTGTTTTTACAACTATTGCTCTGTAGTACAGCTTGAAATCTGGGATGAAAATACCTCCAGATTTTTTTTTTTTATTGTACAGGATTGATTTAGCTATTCTGGGTTTTTATTGTTTCATATGAAATTGAGGCTAGCTCTTTCCAAGTCTATAAAAAATTGTGTTGGTATTTTGATAGGAATTGCATTGAATCTATATATTGCTTTTGGTAGGATGGCCATTTTTATTATGTTGATCCTACCTATCCATGAGCATGGGAGATCTTTCCATCTTCTAAAGGCCTCTTCCATTTCTTTCATCAAGGGCTTGAAGTTCTTGTTGTATAGGTCCTTTACTTGCTTGGTTAGAGTTACCCCCAGGTATTTTATGTTGTTTGCAGCTATTGTGAAAGAGGTTGTTTCCCTTATTTCTTTCTCAGCCAATTTGTTTGTTGTGTAAAGAAGGGCTTCTGATTTTTTGAATTGATTTTGTATCCAGCCACTTTGCTGAAGGTGTTTATCAGCTGTAAGAGTTCTCTGGTGTAATTTTTGGTGTCGCTTATGTATACTATCATATCATCTGCAAATAGGGATAATTTGACTTCTTTGTTTCCGATGTTTATCCCCTTGATCTCCTTTAGTTGTCTTATTGCTCTAGCAAGAACTTCAAGTACTATATTGAAGAGATATGGTGAAAGTGGACATCCTTGTCTTGTCCCTGAGTTTAGAGGAAATGCTTCAAGTTTCTCTCCATTTATTTTGATGTTGTCCACTGGCCTGCTGTATATTGCCTTTATTATTTCTAGATACGGACCTTGTATGCCCGTTCTCTCCAGAACTTTTAGCATGAAGGGGTGTTGGATTTTGTCAAATGCTTTTTCTGCATCTAGCGAGATTATCATGTGGTTTTTTTCTTTCATCTTGTTTATATGGTGAATGACGTTGATAGACTTTCGTATGTTGAACCATCCCTGCATTCCTGGGATGAAGCCTACTTGATCATGGTGTATGATACTTTTGATGTGTTCTTGAATTCGGTTTGCTAGTATTTTATTAAGTATTTTTGCATCTATGTTCATGAGGGAGATTGGTCTGAAGTTCTCTTTCTTTGTTGGGTCTTTGTGTGGTTTAGGAATCAGGGTGATTGTGGCCTCATAGAATGAGTTTGGCAATGTTCTTTCAGATTCTATTTTGTGAAAGATTTTGAAAAGTGTTGGTGTTAGCTCCTCTTTGAAGGTCCGGTAGAATTTCGTGCTAAAGCCATCTGGCTCTGGGCTTTTTTGGTTGGGAGATTTTTAATGGCTGTTTTTTTCCTTATGGGTTATAGGGCTGTTTAATCTGTTTATCTGATCTTGATTTAGCTTCGGTAGGTGGAATCTATCAAGAAAATTGTCCATTTCACTTAAGTTTTCAAATTTGGTGGAATATAGATTTTTAAAGTAGGATCCAAATATTCTCTGGATTTCCTCAATGTCTGTTGTTATTTCTCCCTTTTCATTTCTGATTTTGTTGATTTTTGTTTTCTCCCTCTGTCTTTTAGTTAATTTGGCTAAGGGTCTGTCTATTTTGTTGATTTCTCGAAGAACCAACTCTTGGTTTCATTGATTCTTTGCATAGTTCTTTTTGTTTATAAGTTGTTGATATCAGCCCTAAGTTTGATGATCTCCTGCCTTCTGCTCCTCTTGGGAGTGTTCGCTTCTTTTTTTTTCCAATTCACCCAGTTTAGCTGTTAAGTTGCTAATATGAGCTGTCACAATATTCTTTTTGAAGGCACTTAGTGCTATGAACTTTCCTCGTAGCACAGTTTTCATTGTGTCCCATAGGTTTGGGTATGTTGTATCTTCATTTTCGTTGGATTTTAAGATGTCTTTGATTTCCTTCTTTATTTCTTCCCTGACCCATTGGTCCTCTAGTAAAGAGTTGTTCAATTTCCATTTGAGTGTAGACTTTCTGTTGATTCTTTTGCTATTGAAGTCCAGCTTTATTCCACGGTGGTCTTATAAGATACAAGGGTTATTTCAATTTTCTTGTATCTGTTGAGGCTATCTTTGTGTCCAACTCTATGGTCGATTTTGGAGAAGGTTCCGTGAGGTGCTGAGAAGAAGGTGTATTCTTTTGTGTTTGGGTGAAACGTTCTATAGAGATCTGTTAGGTCCATTTGGTTCATGATCTCTGTTAGACTCATTATTTCTTTGTTTGGCTTCTGTCTTGATGATCTGTCCATAGTTGTGAGTGGGGTGTTAAAGTCTCCCACTATTAAAGTATTCGGATCAATGTGCGATTTAAGTTTTAGAAGTGTTTCTTTTATAAATGTAGGTGCCTTTGTATTTGGGGCATAGATGTTCAATATTGAGATGACCTCTTGGTGGATATTTCCTTTAATGAGTATGTAATGCCCTTCTCTGTCTTTTTTTATTAACTTCAATTGGAAGTCTATTTTGCTTGATATTAGGGTGGCTACTCCAGCTTGTTTCATGGGTCCATTTGCTTGGAAGACCTTTTCTCAGCCCTTTACTCTGAGGTAGTGTTTATCTTCAATAGTGAGATGTGTTTCTTGTATACAGCAAAAAGATGGGTCTTGTTTACAGATCCAGTCTGTAAGTCTGTGTCTTTTTATTGGTGAGTTGAGTCCATTGATGTTGATGGATATTAGTGACCAGGGGTTGTTATTTCCCATTATTTTGGTATAGCTGGCTGTCTTGTGTTTCTCTTTTGTTTAGTTGCTGTGGAGGATTCTATTTCCTCTGTTTTCTTGGGTGTAGTTATCTTCTCTATGTTGGAATTTTCCTTCTAGGATCTTCTGTAGGGCTGGGTTTGTGAGGAGATATTGTTTGAATTTGATTTTGTCATGGAATATCTTGTTTTCTCCTTCTATGTTGATAGAGAGTTTTGCTGGGTATAGTAGTCTGGCTGGGCACCTATGTTCTCTCAGGGCTTGTAGGACATCTGTCCAGGCCCTTCTAGCTTTTAAAGTTTCTGAGGAGAAGTCAGGTGTGATTCTGATGGGTCTGCCATTGTATGTGACTTGGCCTTTTTCTCTTACAGCTTTTAATATCCTTTCTTTGTTCTCTACATTTGGAATTTCTATTATTATGTGGCGAGAGGAGTTTCTTTTCTGATCTAATCTGTTTGGTGTTCTGTAAGCCTCTTGGATTTTTACTGGCATCTCTTTCTTTAGGTTTTGGAAGTTTTCTTCTATGATTTTGTTGAAGATATTTCCTGGACCATGGAGTCGGGAGTCTTCTCTTTCCTCTATGCCTATAATTCTTAGGTTCCATCTTTTCATTGAGTCCTTGATTTCTTGGATTTTGTGGGTGAGAGATTTTTTAGCTTTCTCATTTTCTTTGGAAGTTGTACTGATTTCTCCCATCGAATCTTCCATGCCTGAGATCCTGTCTTCCATCTCTTGCATTCTATTTTTAATACTCACATCCGTAGTTCCTGTTCTCTTCTCTTGATTCTCCATTTCCTCTTTTAACTCTGACTGTGTTTTCTTTATTGTTTCCATTTCTATTTTCATGTCTTGAATGGTAGTGTTCATTTTGTACATTTCCTTCTGCAGTTTGCTTGTTTTTGCCTGGAGATCTTTCATTGCTTTATCCTTTTCCTGTTCAAGCTGAGTCACCTTGGCTTGGTGCTCTTTAATGATGTTATTCGTTGTTTTGACTTGTAAAATTGTGGCTTCTTTGAATTCCTTCATAGTTTTAAGTTCTTCTTCAAGGATCTTTATCACTTTCCATGATGTAGAATTGTCATCGTTTTCATGTGTTTCAGTTGTGGTGAGGTGGTTCGGGCTGGACGGAATAGCGTTGCTTTCTTTTGTTGGAGACATTTCACTCTGTTTTTTTTTTTTTTTTGTCTGGGTCCTCTGGCCATGTGGAATTTTTTTTGCTGTCTTCTGGACTTGGGTCCAAAGGGGGCACTGTGGTGTAGGATTCGAGTTGCCTTACTCCACCCCTATAAGGTGAGTCATTCAGTCTCACCTCCCAGGTGGAGACCTAATTAATTCAGGTGGCAGAGCTGTGTACAAGTAAGCTCTCGTTCCCCGCCAGAAGGGCCCATGCTAGTACATAAGTCCAATATATGACAGTTTCAAATATCTCGCAGTTTGCCTGGGGTTGGTTCCTGTAGCCGGTAAATCTGCAGTTCAGCTTCAGTAGCCTTGCCACTCCCGCAGCTTGGAAACTGGCCAGTGACATCACAGACTGCGATCTGTGGTCTGAAGGCACTTTGCAGTGGATCTCCGCTCGCTTCCAAGGGTTGCAACCTTTCGCTAGATAATTGGATTGTCTGTGTGAGACCTGGGAGTGCCCAGCAGGGTCGGGATTATCTCTGCGTGGTTTCTGAATCTGCTGGCTGGGTATTAGGTTGGAGCTTACCGGGGGTCTCTCCTTTTGAGGGATGGGTGATCCCGATTCCCGGGTCCAGAGGCTTCCTAGCATTTCCGAGAGTTAGAAGGGGCATCCTTCCCAGGGATCTTCCATGGTCCCTGTGTAGCTGGGTGAGATTTAGAAGGGGTCTTACCCTTTGTACAGCATCCTGGAACACTTGCCGCCTTGTGAAATCAAAATACGTCCTCGCCGGCCGCCGCCATCTTGGCCCCCCCCCCCCCCCCCCCCCCCCGATTTCATTTTTTATGAATACAAGTGAGGTCACATTTATCATGTCCAAATAATAATACTTTTCCCCCAAACCATCTCCCATCCCTTCACTGGAAACTTCCATCCTCATTTGGGGGATACTAGGGACCTGGGCACCTCCAGAGCAGACGGGGTTCACACTGGCCCTGTCAGTCTAACACAGTACTCTACTTCTGCCACTTCATGTTCTGGGCCTGGCTCCCTGCTGTCCCTGTGGTTACAGCTCCTGTCACTGCTGTCCTATTCCTATACCGTCGGTCTGCCACTTCAGCCCACACGCTGCTGTTGCTCCTCTCTTGTAAGCCCACTCTTACACTGCCCTGATTCCCCCAGCACAAATCAAGACGGCTCTTCACATTGAGCACTATC
This sequence comes from Lophiomys imhausi, assembly GCA_907164525.1. Lineage (NCBI taxonomy): Eukaryota > Metazoa > Chordata > Mammalia > Rodentia > Muridae > Lophiomys > Lophiomys imhausi. Next base: position 3,002,648 of record CAJQZJ010005154.1, on the reverse strand, counting down.
CATGTTAAAGCTCTTGGAGCTCAGAGGAAAAGGTGGAAGAAGCCAAGCGTATGAACTTTTCTTACAGTCTGTCTCTTCGCCCACAAATGTAACTAAAGGCATAAATAACCCTCCGATAGGCCGAAAGCACAGCCCTATCGATTCCTGGCTGTGTACTGGTGGGAAAACTTCTTAATCTCCAACTAGGAATGATGATGATGATATAGCCTGCTCCACTAAGTGGTAGTGAGGAGCAAATCAGTCACCACCAAAGCCACACAGTTGCTTCTCCATATATGGGAAGTCCTCCTCCTTCCACAGATTCAACCAATTTGATATTTTATATATATATATATTTTTTTTAAAAGAAAATTGCATTGCAAGTAGGAATAATTTGGCTTCTTCCTTATTTATATTTCAGTTATTTCTTTCTCTTGTCTCATTGGTGTACTTGGGACACTTTATTGAGCAAGAATGAAGACAGTGGGCACCCGTATCTCCTTCTAGATATTAGAGGTAATATTCTCACTTCCCCCCAGCTCAATACATTGCTAGCTATACGTTTGTTCTATATAACCTTTGTTATGGTGAAGTATGTTACTTCTAGTCTTAGTTTCTTCAAGGCTTTTATCATGAAGGTATGTTAAAATTTATCAAAGTTCTTTTCTGTACCAATTGAACTAAATATATCATTTTTGTCCATAAGTCTACTTATGTGGTGTGTTAAATTTATTGACTTGCATATGTTAAACCAACTCCTGCATCCTTTGAGTAAAACCAACTAGGTTATGGTGTATGATCTTACAGAAACCCTGTCTCAAAAAAATTTATGTGTGTGCACATATATAAAATTTTATTAATATATTTTATATGTATATAATTTTATTAATATGGAAATTATAAATATATAATATACAATCTATTGTATAAATTATAAATATATATGTACAATTTATTATTTGATTATTTGAGAACGTCATATCTTTATACATTCATGTGATGTAGTTTGATTATTTTCACCCCGTTCCTCTCCTAACTCCTCTGAGATTCTCCACACCATTCCAAATTCTATATCGTCTCTCTCTCTCTTTTAAAATAACTCACTGAGTCCAACTTGTGTTGCCTATATACCCCTGGGTGTGGGACAAGCTACTGGAGTGTGGTTGACCTCCCAGGGCCCTATACTGAAAGAAAACTGACTCTTCTTCCCCCCAAACCAATAGCTCCTCAGTTATGGGTGGAGGCTCATGTGTCCACTCCCCACACCACACTACAGTGTTCACTGGTTTGATGTTGCGTGGGCAATCACAGCTGCTGTTGAGTTCATGGGGGTGGTAGCCCTGTCATATCCAGAGGGCATCATTTTGCTTCTGTCCCTCCTGACCTCTTACTCTTACAATCTGTTACCCTTCAAAGACAATGGTCCTTGAGTCTTGGGATGAGTTAGAGGCCAGCTTGGTCTACAAAGTGAGTCCAAGACATCCAGGGATATACAGAGATACTCTACCTTGAAAAAACTAACTAACTAACTACATACATAAAAATAGTCCTGGGGTCTAGTATATGATCTTAATATGTTCTTGAATTTGATTGTGAGAATTTCATTGATAATTTCGGTGTCTAGATTGATGAAGGAAATTGGTCTAAAGACTTAGTTAGAAAGCTCTTAGATGTACAAATACTTTCAATTAAATATTGGGATACAAAACAGCCCATGCAAAATGAGTAGTTTTTCTATGTTTCAATAATGAACACATGAGATTTTTTTTTTTGAGACAGGGTTTCTCTGTGTAACCCTGGCCATCCTGGACTAATTTTGTGGACCAGGCTGGCCTTGAACTCACAGAGATCTGCCTGTCTTTGCCTCTGAAGTGCTGGGATTAAAGGCATTCACCACCACACCCAGCAATTACAGACAGCTGTGAACTCATTGTGGGTGCTCTGATTTGAACCCGGGTCCTTTGGAAGAGCAGCCAATGCTCTTAACCATTGAGCCATCTCTCCAGCCCATGAACACATGAGAAATAAATAAGGAAGAGAGAAATTCCATTCAAAATAACTTAAAAAATAAAATTTGTAGGATAAAGTTAACAAAGAAGGTAAGATATCTGTACAATGAAAATTTCAAGATGCTGAAGATGGCATTAGAACAGCAGTGCTCAACCTGTGTGTTGCAACCTCTTTGTAGGTGGAATGACCCTTTCTCAGGGGTTACCTAAGACCACCAGAAAACAAATATTTACAACTCATCAGAGTAGCACAATTACAGTTATGAAGAAGCAGTGGAAATAATTTTATGCTTGGGGGGTCACCACAATGTGAGAAAAGGGTCACAGTATTAGAAATGTTAAGAACCACTTGACTAGAAGATAAGAAGGTATCCCAGGCTCAATGATAGGCAGAATTAATATCATAGAAAATGCTATAGTTTCAAAAGTGGTTCACACAATCGGTATAGTCCCCATCAACATCCCATTTACATTACCCTCAGGATTAGAGAAGACAACCCTAATATTAATATGGAAACACCAAGTACTGAAAGCAGTCAAGACAATCCTTAGCAGAAAGAACAACACTGGTGCTGTTACATCTGATCTCAAATTACATTACAGAGCCATAGTGACAAAACCATCATGGTAGTGGTACAAAAACATGCAGAACAATAGAATAGACACAGGACTCAGAGATAAGCCCACAGAGCTACAGCAGCCTATTTTTAAACCACTTTTATGTGCATGAGTGGTTTGCCTACACCTGCCCATTCATTATTCGTGTGCATGCAGGGTGCTCCTGGAGGCCAGAAGGCATAAGATCCCCTGGAGCAGGAGTTATGGACAGTTGTGAGCCACCATGTGGGTCCCGGGAATCAAACCCGGGTCCTCTGACTGCTGTTAACCACTAGGCATCTCTTCGGCCTTGAGCAATTTATTTTTTTTGACAAAAATAAAAAACTGTTTTAAACATATATTTGAGAAAAGATAACCTAATGATAAATGGTCCTAGGAAAAGTGGGCTTCATTTTGTGGAAGAGAGAAGGACACATCTCCCAGCCTTCCAAAAATCAATTCAAATGGATCAAAGACCTGGAATATTGAAGCTACTAAACAACAGTTCTCAACCTGTGGGTTGTTGACCCCTTTGGGGATTGAACAACCTTTTCACAAGAGTTGCATATCAGATATTCTGTATATCAGATATTTACATTATGATTCATAGCAGTATCAAAATTAGAGTTATAAAGTAGCAATGAAAATAATTTTGTGGTTTGAGGTCATCACAACATGAAGCATTGTATTAGAGTCGAAGCATTAGGTTGAAAACCACCGGGCTACAGGAAAACACAGATGAAACAGCTCACGATATGGGCATAGGCAATGACTTTAAACCCAAGAATTGACAAACAGGATGATATGAAATTAAAAAGGTTCAGCACAGTGAAGAAAACAATCTCCAGAGTGAAGAAAGTCTGCCATAGAGTTCATCAAATCTAAACATTTCCGGGTGGGGTCTGCCAACTACACATCCAAAGAGGATTAGTGTCGCCTAGATAAAGAACTGCAAAAACTAAGACCAACCCTCCTCCCAAGTCATTAAATGAGTTGGTAATCTGAATGAACAGTCCTGAAAAGAAGTACAAATGGCCAATTATGTATTTAAATTAAAGTGTTATCAGAAAAATACAATTAAAATTGTTGTGATTCTGTCTCGCCCAGTCAGAATGGCTAACATAAATCAAACAAACAAAAGCCAAAACAGCTGACTACACATGCTGCTGAGGATGTAGGGAAAGGAACCCTTATTCTCCAAAGATGAGAATGTAAATTACTGCAATGTCTTAGTCAGGGTTTTATTGTTGTGAAGAGACGCCGTGACCAAGGCAACTGTTATAAAGGAAAGCATTTAATTGTGGCTGGCTTACAGTTCAGGGGTTTAGTCCATTATCATCATGGTGGGAAGCATGGCAGCATGCAGGCAGACATGGTTCTAGAGGAGCTGAGAGTTCTACATCTTGATCTGCAGGCAGCAAGAAGGGGACTGGATTCCACATTAGGGGGAACTTGAACGTAGGAGACCTCAAAGCCTGCCCATGCACACTTCCTCTAACAAGACAACACTGACTCTAACAAGGCTGCACCTCCTGATAGTGCAGTCCCCGATGGGATGGATCAAACATTTAAACACATGAGTCTATGGGGGCCAAAGCTATTAAAACCATGACATGCAGCCATCATGGGATTTGTAGTGGTTCCTCAAGAAAACTGGAAACACATGACACAGCTGAACTACCCTAGGGCATAAGCCAGAAGGTCTTTGAGTTGATACATCCCAGAGACACTTGTGCACCCACACTTACTGCCTCACTGTTCTCAACAGCCAGGAAATTGAATCTACCTTGATATTCATCAACAGATGAATGAATGAAGAAAATGTGGCCCATGTACACAATGCAATTTTATACACTGTATAGAAAAATGAAGTCATGACATTTTCAGTGAGATAGATGGAATGGGAAACCATGATGAACAGCTCACTGTTAAGACAGACTCAGAAGACATCAGAAGACATGCTCAATCTTATATGCAGAGCCTAGGATTAAAATTGTGTATGTGTTTGCCTTTATATCCATACATGTAAGACACCAGACTAGAAAGGGGTCACAAGACGAGAGGAAGAGGTCTAAGGTGGGGATGGTAATGAATACATGTGTTAAGAAGGCAGAAGGAAACAGTTTATAGAAGGATGTACAGATGAACCAGAGTCAGGCAGGGGACACAAGGGAAGGCAATGGTGCAGGGAAATAATTGAAAGCAGAATACAGTGCCATGCGTGTACAAAAAACGCCAGAATGAAACCTATTGCTTTATATGCTAACCTGAAAATTTAATTTTAAAATGTGCTGGGAATATAGCTCAGTATGTAAAGTGCGTTCTGTGAGTAGGATGACCTGAGTTTGAGGCCCAGAATTCATTAAAAAAAAAAAAAAAAAAGTTGGGGCATGGTGGTACACGCTTCTAATCCCAGCACTAGAGAGGCAGAGACAGGAGGATCCTAGGGCTCATTAGCCAGCTCAATTTACAGCTTTTGGCCTCAATGAGAGACTCTGTTTTAAAACACAAAGTGGGCTGCTCCTGAGGAAAAACATCTAATACTGACCTCTGAGTTCTAAATATACTCTCTGCCTCTCTGCCTTCACATAGGCATAAACACACACACACACACACACACACACACACACACACACACACACACACACCAGTCTTAGCGTTCTATTACTGTGAAGAGACACCCTGACCACACAGCAACTCTTATAAAGGAAAACATTTAATTGGGGCTGGCTTACAGTTTATCATCTATTGGAGTTTTTTGTTTGTTTGATAGGTTTTTGGAGACAGGGTTTCTTTGTGTATCCTTGACTGTCCTGGACTCACTCTGAAAGCCTACTAGCTCAGAGAGGCAGAGAAAATACCCAACTGACCTTCTTCCTCAACCAACCTCCCAGAAGAAAAAGCCTGTTCTTCTCCACACTGTCTTAAAAACCCTTCAAACTAAATGTCCCTTCTTTCTACTTCTTGTGCATCTCCGTACCCATCCTCCTGACTTCCTCTCACTTTCTATATTTTTTCCTGTGTTTGCTCCCTGTCAACTGGTCGCTTGCTCCACCTCTTGACCTATGATTGCCTTTATTTAATCCTGTTTGCAATAAACAGAAAGCTCTTGGATTAAAGGTGTGTGCTAGGGCTGAGCCACAACACAATTAGAAACCATTTGTTTTTGTCCAGTACACAAACTTGAGGTTCACAGTGTGATCAGATATCTTTCAACAGTCATCATGGCAGGGAGCATGGTGGCACACAGGCAGACATGATGCTGGAGACGTAGCTGAGAGTGCTCCATCAGGATCTGCAGGCAGCAGGAAGAGAGAGACATTGGGCCTGACTTGGGTCCTTGATCCTCAAAGTTCACTACCCCCAGTGACAGACTTCCTCCAAACAGATCACACCTACTCCAACAGGGCCACACCTCCTAGTCCCTTCCAAGTAGTGCCATTCCCTAATGACTAACCATTTAAACAAACATCAGCATATGGGGGTCATTCTTATTCAAGCAAACACACACACCCACACCTACCCCCCACACACACACAGAGGAGGGGTGTTAAAAAACTGCACTGAACAGGTAGAGACATTTTCTTATTTTTATCCCCCAAACAATATAGTAGGAAAACTATTTACATAGTATTTTTATTATATTACATCTTACAAAGAATCCATATTTAAATTTTATTGGGTAGATGCATATATGTTATATGTGAATATGATTCCACCTTATATAAAGGACTTCATTCCCAATTTATGTGGGAATCCTGGAATCAATCCCCCCCCCATGGAGTCTTGAGTGGCAATGGTAATCAGTTTAGTGCTTGGAGATATGAACCATTGGTGGCTTGGTTAAAATATCAAAGTAGACTCAGGTGTCATTTGGTCTGAGCTTCCCCACTTTAAATCAGGACTTTCAGACCCACCAGTGCTATGAATGACACAGAGGCTTTTTAATATTTTAAAGCTTAGCATTTTAGCAGGGCAGATTCCCAGCCACTTTCTAGCTTAACCCGACTAACCCTGGCACTCCGTCTCTCCACGTGGCCAGCTTTACCTCTCTGCTCCTGTTCACCCACATCCATTCACCTCTGTGTCCCACTAGCAATTTCCTGCCTATGCTTTCTTCTGCCAGAGAACCTCTCTCTCTGTGAAGTTCTGCCCTCCACTTCCTGTCCAGTTATTGGCCCTTAGCTCTTTATTACATCCATCCAATAGGCAAGTGAGGGAGGATGAATGTTTACAAAATATGAGACCAGTAAAGGGTCATAGAAACAACAATAGCAAGATCCAACTAGTAAGCTAAGCACTTAGCTAGCTCTCTGTCGGTTTAGTGATCAACAACTGAATATACAGAGATACACCTTCACACAAGGTACCCCAGTACTTAACTTCTGTCATTCATTGTGAAATCTTGGGCAACTAAATTTCATGGAGGGTCAGTTTTCTCATCTATGCCAAGAAGATAACAGAAGTTAACCCCCAGTGTGGTAGAGTTTGGGTTAATGGGACTCTAGCTTTAGGTAGGCACTCAATATGTGTTATCATTATTCATGGGGCTTGACAAGAAAAAGCCCTCACAAGGGCTTCTGCTACTTCCCACCATTAGGTGGGGCAACATATGTAAGGCCTACCCTGTCTTCATCACTCAGCTGATCAAAACCTCTTCCAGGTTATTTCCAAATAATTTCAATTTCTTCCTGTAGAATTCAGTGTTTAATTAAAGTCCAGAAATGTTACTTTTGGAGAGATTGAAAACAATTCATCTTTGGATTGCCTGGTGTGTTAGTCAAAAAAGCCAGGACTTCCTAGAGTCTCACCTGAGAAGCCCGGTGGCCATTGGGGCCATCATGCCTCCGGAAGTGGCTGGAGGGCTACGGTCCTAGCCAGCATCTAGCCTCTCCAAGCAAAAGTGGGAAAGCATCGCCCCCTCGTGGTCTCTGGATAGACAGCAGCTAGCTCAGTTCTGTTCATTCTTCACTGGAGTATGGACCAGGAAACAAGGTCTGAGTCTTTGCCTGTCATTTTAGGAAATAGCTGTTAACCTTGTTAACCCTTGAACTCCCACCACAGGACAGATTCTTCTTTCTGATAGACAATATAATAAGCCACATAAAACACCGCAGAAAATTTTCAGTGGAACTATTAGGATAAAAGTAGGGGCTTACATAATGATTCCCTTTTTATTACATTTTATTTATTTTGTGTGCACCTTCCTATGCATCTGTGTGACTGCATGTGTGCCATTATGTTTGTGTGAAGGCAAAGGGCAACTATTGGGAGTCTGTTTTCTCCATCCATCATGTGGGACTCAGGAATTGAACCCAGGTTGACAGACCTGGTGGCAAGCACCTTTACCTGCTCAGTCATCTTGCTACTCCCACGTGTTGATTGTTTTCAAGAACTTTCATGAATGCTTATGTGCCAGAATAATGTCTTACAAAAACCCTTAGATAGGCAGTGTTACATTTCCACTTTGCAGATGTGGAAACTGAGGCGGAGTGATTAAGTATCGGTAAACATAGGAAGAGTGGAACTCAAATCTCAGCTCAAATATTCCCTGGAGTTTGCATTTTAGCACTATCCTCTTTTCCCTCTGCTGCATTGCAGTACTCTAGCAAAACAACGTGGACAGTAGAACAGAAGAAAAGTGCCAGACAACAGGAAGACATCTTTATAGAAACCACCCAATTTTTAAAAAAGAAATTAGGCAGTGAGCCAATACAAGACTTAAGACTGAGCTTCTTGTCTCAGGGAGTCCTAATTCCCAAGGACACAGTAAACTCAGCAGCAGGTGGATGGTAATGCTCTTTGGTATAATCACAGCTGTCACTCCAGGCAGCAGACTGCCTCCCTGATTTTAGCCAATGAGCCTTGACCAAATCTTGTAAAACTCATTTACCCTGTTCCTTCCCCAAGGTCAGATTTTCCTGGGGAACACTAGAGAGCAGTTCTTTTTTCTGGGCTAACAAGGGCTTTTTCCTTCTCTGGAAGGTGATTTTAGAAACTCATTCTGCTCCCAACAGAGTCTTCCTATATCGTGAGCAATTCCTGTGGCAGTTTGAAAGCATGGGACATCCCCCTGCCACAGTGCCAAATATCTTCTCAATGATTGACCACCCTCATCACACAGAGTATGTTGTGTGAGTAGCTCTCACCACATGGTGTGCTTTGGTTATAGTGTCTACCCCTTTCTCCAAATTTCAGTTTTACCTAGCTCCTAAGTTTACAGAACGGGCTCTTTTCCAATAGGTGTAATTTAATAACTCATGAGTGGAAGATTTCTTGAAGACCTCATAAATATCTTTCATTATCATCTCCAGGGAAAACTTTACCTTTACCTGGAGCTGTTTAAGCTTCATTCTGTCCATCTCCTCTGCAGATGGTGGTGTTTTTGTTATCATGTAGGACCAAGAGATGTTGGTTGCCAGGCTACCACAGTGAGAAGGTGAACAGCAAGATGCTTCTCAAGTTGACTTCACAGAACAGACATAGTCTAGGGAGACTAAGGGTCTGGGCTTACAGTTGGTATATTAATCAGCTTTCTGATACTGCACCAAACACCAAATACTGAAAATACCAAATATTATTTTGGCTCACAACTTTGGTGGCATCAATCCATGCTCAATTGATCCATTCATTACTCTTGGGCTAGCAGGAAGGGTGGTGTGTGGTTCATGGTAGAGTAAAACTGTTCTCTTCACAGTTGAGGACAAACAGGCTGAAGAAGGGGCTGAGTTCCCTGTATCCCTCCTAAGGGTACTTAACCACTCTCACAAGGCCCCGCGTCTAAGAGGTTCCACCATCTCCCAGTAGGATGAAGCTGAGGACCAAGCCTGCAAAATGCGGCCCCTGGGGGAAGCTTACCCCAGCCACAGCAGTTACAGGCTGCTTCTCCTGCCAGCTCATCCCAGAGTCTGCCCCACTAGCTAAGAAAATGCAAGTGAATTGTCCTAATGCCATCTTTTACTTATCATAAAGTTTGTACTTCTTCTCTCCCTCCACCAGCTGGAAGGAAAAGCTTCATATGATGTCCTGAAGACCACAGAGAAAGACTAACCTAACATTTGTAGTGTTCTTTGCGTTTTTTGAATGTATGAGGGCTGGAAGGTTGACTGACTTCCAGTGGTCTTAACGTGCAGAGGCTATGCCTTGGCCTTCCATTCTCCAAATGTCTTTCCCTCTATCTTAAGACTCACAAATCCAGAACAAGTTGCTTTGATCAAGCTAATTACCACCACAATAGCAACGGGACAGATCCGGAAGACAGGCTTACTTTTCAGTCCTGGGGTAGGTTGTGGAGTCACTTTCCATTCTATAAAATCCCTGGGCACCTTCCATTTCTCAGTTCTAGAAACTGGCCTCGAAGAGTTTCTGAGAAAAGGAATCCAAAATTGCAGTCATTTCTGTCACAGACTCAATGTGTGTCCCCCAAACGTAGGTATTGGAGTTCTAAGCCTTAGCATGGCTGTTATTTGGAGACAGGACCCCCAAAGGGATAGCTAAGAAAAGTTACAAAGTGGACCTTCATATGGTGAGGTCAGTGCATGTCTTAGTTTGCTCTGCACTGCTGTGATAAACACCATAACCAAAAACCACTTGTGGAGGAAAGGGTTGATTTCAGATTAACAATTGTAATCCACCATGAAGGCAAGTCAGGGGAAGAACTCAAGGCAGGAGGAACCTGGAGGCAGGAACTTGCTGGGCAGGGTGGGGGTGGGGATGCTGTCTGCAAGGCCTGCTGAGGAATGACCTGAGAGAGGCAGGAGGGCAGTTCAGGCATGTCCTCCGTTCAAAATGGCTCAGCAGCTCTGATGTTGGTTTAAATTTGAGAGTCTGAGCCCAAGCAGTTTATTTTAGGGATATTTAAGTACAACACAATTTAGTGAAAAATTTCCTTGTGATAATTAACTCAGTTCTCTGTGCTCAGTAGCTGGTGTTGGTTCAAGTTCCGAGAGTTTAGGCATATCCAAGCACAGCACAATTTGGTAAAACCTTATTCTGGTGATAATGAACTCAATCCTGTGGTCACAGCAAAGCATGCCTACATCTCTTTTAGGACCAAAGTAAGCTAAATACAAATAGGACATGACTACATTGAAACTCTTTGGGAAGTCCATAAAGGCAGGTTCTATAGATTTACTGAGAACAAATTGAAAACAAACTTATAAAACAAATTTATGAGAAGAGCCTGGGTGAATGTCTGGCACCAGAAAAGTCTCTAGCTGCACAGTAGAGCAATGGTCACCAGTTTAGTAAACATGCTGGCTCCCCAGCCTTCTGGGTGGATGACAGGTATTGCATTCCTTCCATTGAAGGAACAACTCTGTGTGCTTAATATTACAAGTTGAGCTACTGCTTATCTGTGAGCACAAAGACCCCTGTGCCTCCTACAGGAAAAGAAGCAGGAGCCATGGAGGAATGCTGTGTAGCAGCTTGCTCCTCATGGCTTGTTCAGTGCTGCTCCTGCCCAGTAGTAGCACTACCCACAATGCCCTGAGACCTTCCTCCCACATCAATCATTAATCAAGAAAATGTCCTACAGATATTCCTACAGGCTGATGGAAGCATTTTCTCAATAGAGGTTCCTCTTCCCAAATATGTCTACGTTTGTTATAAGTTGACAAAAGTCCAACCAGCACAGTGTCCTTATAAAAATAATCATCAGAGACTCCTATTTTCTCTCCTCTTGAGAACTCACTGAGGAAAGGCTAGGACACAGGGAGAATGTGAATCTACAAGCAAGAGACAAAGCTCTTCCAGAAACCAAATTTGCTAGCATCTTGATTATGATCCTCTAGCCTTGAAAAGTATGAGAACCCAAAGTGACCAGGTTTCACTGTACACACATATTTGTCTTTTCCTCCTGACTCCTAGCCAGGGTTCCAGTATCCAAGGCACACGGGATGCTGGCAAACAATCTAAGCAGGACCTGGCAAGTGCCTACAAGCTTTATAAGGTACATGGTTCTTAAAGAGTCTGCGGATTGATCTGTGTTTTAATGAAACTGTGTTAAGTGTAAACATATGTATGTAGGCATTTTAAAACATTCTTAGAAAGACATCAAAGGCATCACCAGACTGCCAATAAGGTCCACGATGCAAACCCAAACCAAAAACACAGACAAAAACAAAGCAGAAAACCCCTTTGACCTCTTTCTATGGTGTTGGTATGTCTCTCAACTTGTAAACCATAAATTTTTACTAGGGCTCTATATAACCCAACTCTATAATTTTTAACTATTTGAATCTATTGATTGATACAGTCAGATATAGGGGAAGAACATTATACAAAACCTTTTAAGTTATTTGATTTTACCAGGCATTTACAATGAGTATGACTACTACATAATACCATGTAACCTTATGTGTGGATATCATGTTTAGTTGACATGTGTATGTACCATATATGCTGTAGCATACCATGTCTTTAAAATGACAGCTAACACCACAGTAAATTTGAGAAGGAAATAAAATATCATTACTGACTGGTCAGGGTTCTCATGCATAGCGGAGCTGTAGATGTCTGAACTGGAAACAACCCATACACCTAGTGACAATATGTAGAAACAATGACCAGTAAGTGGTACTACCCTGTCAGTGAAGTGGACAAGTTGGTGTTTCTCCTGTACTGACACTGTAAGGGGTCAATGGTTGGTGAAGGTGTGGAGAAACTGGAATCCCCCCTCTTTTGGTGAGAATGCAAAAATGGTATAGCCACTTGGGGAGGTAGAAATTCCTCAAAACTGAAATATATAAATAGAATTTGGCCAAACAATCTGACTTCTGGGCATCTATCTAAAAGAACTGATGAAATGGAGAGCTCAAAGAAGAGATGGTACTCTTTATGATAGGATGTGGCCTGGCTTAAAGTAACTACTTACAATAGTTACAATAGTTAGGATATAGCCTAGGATAAAAGTAACTACGTAACTATTGTTAAGTTACTACTGTAACTATTGTTACTATTGTAGTAAGTATAATAGTAAGATGTGGCCTAGCCTAAGCTTCCGTCTGTTGACAGATAAATGAGGTATGCATATATATCAGAATATTACTTAGTCTTGAAAAAAAAGGACATTCTCTCTTTTTTTTTTTTTTTGGTTTTTTGAGACAGGGTTTCTTTATGTATCCTTGGCTGTCCTGGACTCACTTTGTAGACCAGGTTGGCCTTGAACTCACAGAGATCCGCCTGCCTCTGCCTCCCGAGTGCTGGGATTAAAGGCTTGTGCCACCACGCCCGGCAAAACAGGACATTCTAATAAAGTGTGACAACACAGTTGAATATTGAGGACACACTATGTGAAATAAAGGCACAATCACAAAAAAAAGACAAGTATGCTAAAATTCCATTTATAGGAGGTATTTAAAATAATCAAATTCATAGAGTAAAGGCTTAGCAGGGACTGGGAGAGTAGAGATGGGGAGTTACTAAATTGTTTCAGGCTGGGTGTGGTGGCACACGTCTTTAATCCCAGCACTGGGGGGGGGGGGGGTAGAGGCAGGCGGGTCTCTGTGAGTTCAAGGCCAGCCTGTTCTACAAAGTGAGACAAGGACAGCCAGGGCTACACAGAGAAACCCTCTCTCGAAAATCCAAAACAATAAAAAAAATAGTTTCAGTACAGCAAGATGAATAAATACACTCTAGAGATCTGCTGTATACTGTTTTACACACAGTAATGCACACTTAAAATTTTTGTTATGAGTAGATCTCACGTTGTGTTCTTACCAAAACAAAACCTAAAACAAAATTGGTTCTTACTAACCAAAACAAATCAGTACTGTATAAAATGCCAAAAAAAAAGAGAAATAAGGAGAGGTCACAGTTTTATGAATATGTAAGTAAATAGCTGTAGAAATTGGGTAGGGAAATGGCTCTGTGGGTGAAGATGCTTGTCACTAAGTCTGATCACCTGAGTTCAATTGCTGGAATGTATATGGTAGAACTGAATCCTGCAAATTGTCCCTTGAATCCCTACACACACATATGTAAATAAAAATAAATAAATACACATATATAAACTAAAAGTTGCTACGAAAATAGATTTTGGTGGAATTGGAATTTTTCTTTGTATTGTGTTGGCCTAAGGAAATAAATTTCAGAAAACAAGCAGTATGTAAGAGTAAAATTATCTACCTCCAATTACCCATCTTAGTGCAAGGAAAGAGTATCCAGTGGATGGCAGCCGCTATTTAATACACCTGAAGGAAAGCGGACAGCCCAACCAGCTCTGCGAGCACGTGGAAGGCTGGTGGGCTTAAATCAGGGCTTACTTTTGATTATAAGTAGGATTATTTTAAATTTTTGGAGGCACTTGACCATAAGGACAAGACACACCATCGTTTAATCCATGATTCTTTTATGAGATTCTCTCCTAAAGTAGTAATTCATAATGAGGGGAATCTACAAAAAGATGCTTGTCATAGTATTGACGGGAAAATAGTTTAATAATTAGGAAACAAGTCATTGCATACATCTTATCTGTGTAGTATTTAAAAATGTTATCACCAGGCTGTGTTACGGCTCAGGGGTGAAGACAGGAACGTTTGTTGCTCTTTCAGAGGACCAGAGTTCTGCCCTGGCCACCAGTTCCAGCCTGCTCACAGCCACCTGTAACTCCAGATCCCTCCTCTGGTTTCAGAGAGGAACTTGCACAAACGCACCTGACATACACTCACGAAGACATACATATACATAAAATAAAATCTTAAACATAATAGCCTGGTCTATATAGAGGGCTCAGGGACAGCCAGGGCTACATGAAGAGACCATGTCTCAAGAAAACACACCAAGCCAGGCGTGGTGGCACATGGCTTTAGTCCCAGCATTCAAGAGGGAACTTTCTGCAGAGGCACGAAGATCTCTGTGAGTTCCGGGCCAGGCTAATCTACAAAGCGAGTTCCAGGACAGTCTGAGCTGTTACACAGAGAAACCTTGTCTCAAAAATCAAACAACAACAAAAATACAAACAAAAAAACAATGCAAGTAAAAACTTACATTAGACTTTAAAAAGTTGCAAATTGAACATGGATATGGCTTTCGTGTGCTATGTATGTATGTATGTCTGTATTTGTGTGTGAATTTGAGCGTGCACAGGGAGTTCAGATGACAAGGTAGAGTGTGGAACCTTCCACCTGATTTTGATTTGAAAAAGGGTTTCTTTGTGTTTTTCCTCTGTGGGTCAGGCTAGCTGGCCGTTGAGGGTCCTCCTGCCACTTCTCCTAGGAGCTCTGGGTTTCCTGTTTGGAAATTATTTTATTTGGCCAGCAAATATTGAATGATCAGGACTTGAATAACACAAATCCCGCTCTCCTACAACTTAGTTGTAGGAGGCAGAAACCAAGACAAACCAACTAAACGTCAGAATAGGTGGTGAGCACTGGGCTAGGGAAAAAAAAAAAAAAGCAAGGACAAGAGAATAAATCGGATATTGCATGCACTCTTCTCTTCCAGAAGGAAGGGCAGCGTGGGAATTCAGAGAAGACCTGTCAGTTAGGGCGGGCGGCACCGCCAGGACAGCACTGGGCTCCGGGCGCCGCCGGCGGGCTGGTGTAAGCGGGGCTCCCGTCCACTAGGTGAGACTGATCACGTGACCCAGGAGGCGGGCAATGGAGACGGGAGAATCCGGCCCGGGTGCTTTCCCGAGGATAAGACGGGCGGGGCCGAGAACCAAAGAAACGCAACGTCTCCCGCGCGGCTGGGGGCGGGGCCTCCGAGCGGAGTCGGGAGCGAGCGCAGGCCTTCCGCCGCGTTGATCTTTCGGTTGCTGGGCGCCGTGGGCCGCGCGGTGTCCGGTCGGGCTGAGACGCGCGCTGCAATGGCGACCTTTGTGAGCGAGCTGGAGGCGGCCAAGAAGAACTTGAGCGAGGCGCTGGGGGACAACGTGAAACAGTAAGAGCCGCGGGGACCAGCCTCCGGGCCCGTGGGTGGGTGTCCTCCTGGCCCGGGGCTGTCAGAGTCCCCGGACTGTCTCAGATCCCGGAGGCCCGACGCCTCCCGAGCGGCTCCTGGCCAGGGCTCCGTGCGCTGGAGGACTCCCTCCCGGGCACCCCAGAGACCGGTGATGCCCGCGTGGGGCCCAGGAGCCGGCGGAGCAGGGGCGCGCTGGGGTGGGGGGTCCTGAGGGCTTCCTGGAGGCGGAAACCCACCAGCGCTTTGAAAGCGGGTTCGGAAGGCACACAGTCGCCCTGTGAAGTCGGTCACCCAACACCAACGGCATCCACCGTAGGGAGCCTTTTCCAGCACTCTATACATATTAGCTTATCCTCAAAATTGTGAGATTGGCACAGTTACTACGCCCATATGATAGACAGGACACCGACACCCAGAGAGATTCCTTATCCCCCCCAAAGCCACCGGCCAAGGATGGGACTAAGACTTCTGGTTCCCGTCGTGTGGTGCGCTACAGGGGTTGTAAAGGACCCCCCAGGCGCTCAGCCGGATTATCAGCGGTGGCTGGAACAGAGTGACAGCTCTAAGCTGAAGCCTACCGCAGCCCGAGGAGATGCCTCGCTTGGAGAGCCTCAACTCTGGCAAACCCATAGTTCCTGGCGTTGATGCAGAAAAGAATGTCAAGAACACCAGTGAAGCAGGGCTGGGGTCTGTTAGTAGAAAGGCTCCCAGAAAGCGCACCGAAGATCATGGCTTCTTCCGAGCCCCGCTTTAGTAAAAGGCTTTACAAAATAATAATGATTATTATTGGTAAATTTTAAGCACCAGAGTTAAAAGAGATGCACAACGAAACGATTAGACATACCCAGATGTGGCTGTGGGCTTCTCAATGGAGAGTCACAGCTAGGTGTCTTAGCATGTGCATTTTGGTGGCTGTCTTGTTATACCTTATAATTTTGGTTTATAAGTACCGCGCGCTAACTGATTGTGCAACTAGAGCGTCCCACCTTAGAATTTTGTACAGTTTTTCTCCTGTTCTTTCTC
Organism: Lophiomys imhausi; assembly: GCA_907164525.1. Taxonomy (NCBI): domain Eukaryota; kingdom Metazoa; phylum Chordata; class Mammalia; order Rodentia; family Muridae; genus Lophiomys; species Lophiomys imhausi. Next base: position 2,986,137 of record CAJQZJ010005154.1, on the reverse strand, counting down.
TTTTGCTGATAGAGTTGGACAGGCTTATGATCTGATAAAGTAAAACCAGGAGACACTAAAGTTGCACAAAGGGTTTCTGTCGAGATGACTAGAAAATTGCAGGTGTACAGTTGGAAGGGAGAAGGAGGCCTTAGGCAGATATTGTTGTGTTTGGAAGTTTTGCTTTCAGTTGGTGAGAGGTTTCAAGTTGACTGGGGTGAGGGGCTCTTTTTCCTTTTTATGTTTTAATGTTTTCAGTCTGGTCATCCTGTCTTAAGACCTTCACATCAAGCTCCCTGGACAGCCGAATAGTATCACAGAAGGACCCTCTGGGATGCAAGGAGGAAATTAAAATTAAAAATTATTTTAATAGGTGAAAACGGCTTTTTTGCCTTCGTTAGATTGGCTTTATGCTTTTGTAATACTGAGTGGTAAGACAATTTAAAAAGCATATCGGGACACTTGTCTCATTTTCTGTACATGGTGCTCACAGGGTTTTGGAAGTGAATGGTATTAAATCTGAAGGACGTGGCTTTACCTCTGATTAGATACTGTGCCTTCCAGGATCACACATGCATCAGTGGCACAGTATTTTCAGGGCCGGAGAAATAGTTTTGAAGGTAGCAACATTCCCTGTTCCGTTTGTAAAGGCCAAATTCACTGTGGTTATGCTCAAATATGGGCACTGAATCTACATTTTATGGATTCGTTTTTAACATGAAAGCCACAGGTCTTTGTGTCAGGGACCCAGTGGTGTGGTATGGAATTGTCCTACATTAGGAGTCCGCTCATATTGTCATCCTGACTCAGGTTCATCTTTACATAGACCTCGCCAGGAGCCACATGCTGAAAGACTAGCACAGAGAGTTCCTTCCACAGAGGAACTCTGGGAGGCTTTGCGCCTCAGCTGTGGACACAGGGGATTATGAACTTGTCTTCCCTGGGAGGTGGGGCAGCCAGAGTGAACCCAGGGCAGGGGCAGAAGTGTGTGGTGTTAATGGCATTTCTCCTTCTACAGATACTGGGCCAACTTAAAGCTGTGGTTCAAGCAGAAGATCAGCAAAGAGGAGTTCGACCTTGAGGCTCACAGGCTCCTCACACAGGACAACGGTAACTCCTCTCTCCTCCAAATTCCCCAGATTTGCAATAAGTACTTTTGGTTTTGATGGTGTGTAAGATAATCTTAACAACATTGGCTTAAAAGTTAACTGGAAAGAGTAGTAGAGAGAGAGAGAGAGAGGGAACAGTTAAAATCTTTGCAAGCTAGAGTAATGTTTTCCTTATGTTGAAATACTCTGTGTTTGACTTGTGACAACCTTCCTTCTTTTCAGTCCATTCTCACAATGATTTCCTCCTGGCCATCCTCACACGGTGTCAGATTTTGGTTTCTACACCAGGTAAGGGAGTGAGAATGTTTCCAGGGTGCATCACTTGGCAAAGGTGGTAGCACGGGGATTAGACTTTATCAGACACCTTGCAGGTTTGCAAAGGAAATACTCTCTGAGTTACCCAGAACCACCACAGAGTATTATGTAGGTGATAATCATTGTGCACATGCACATGAACGCGCACACACACACACACACACACACACACACACACACACACACACATACTCGCACACTTTCTTGTACTTAGTACTCCCCACTCAGCTTGCTACATTCTAGATGACAAGAGTAGGAGTTAGGATTCAGAGTATGAAGGCAGTGAGGAGAGGGCACTTGGTACTAGGAGAGGACGTTGAGAAGACACAGGCTGAGCATTACATGGTGGGAAGTCTCAGTGTAAGCTGGACTTCTGCTGTGTTCCAAGCTTGGAAGGAAGATAAGAACTCAGTGTCTGGCAAATTGTTGGTAGGAAGTAAGTGCTTTGAAAAGGTCCCTCCGGATAAAGCTGGCTTGGACTTTGTTAAAGGCTGAGGTTCCCACAAGCACTTCTTGCCTCTGTAGATTAAATCAACTTTTTCTTTTTCCAGCCAGGGGTGATTCTGAATACCTTAAAAGGTAGTTGGGAAGTGGCTGGTGCTTTGTGTTCTCCCTTAACAATTTTTGTCTTTATTTTATTTTTTTCCCCCGTCAATGGATGTGTCTATGTGCTGGTGAGTATAGTCACAAGTGCCACACCCCCGGAGCTGGAGTTACAGGCAGGTGTGAGTCACCCATTGTGGGTGCTGGGAACTGAACGCAGGTCCTCTGGAAGAACAGTCCGTTCTCTTGATGCTGAGTCAGCTCTCCAGCCCCTGTGTTATCCCTCATACTGATTACACCAACTTCTGTTATTTGATAAAGAAGTCAAATAAGATCTTAACATCGGGTGCTCTGAGCCAACTTGGTGATGCTCAGTTAGTAGATAGTGGATGTTCTTCTGGAAGGTTGGTATGGGAGAGGAGAGGACCAGCTCCCTTACGCTTCACCACACAGTACGCACTGTGTCCAGTTTCTGGTGTTCTGCTTAACTTAAGAAGTGAACTTTGACCAGGCTGCTTTTATGTCTAAGGATGGGTCATATGGTGATCTGTGTGTGAGCAGAAGCGTCAGCCTGTGAGGACTGGATCCTTCAGGTAGGCATGTTGTAGAGCACCACACATCTAGCAGGCTGGTGCAGTGAGCAGAGGTGGGAGTCAAGAGACAGACTCCTGAGTAGATTTTGTCACTAATATAATTAATATTGATTCTTAGCTTTCACACCTGCGAATAGGTACAGTAGCGTTTACCATGAAAACCAGATGAAAGAATATGTAAAGTCCATTTCCAGGTGAAAGATGGTACTAGTGAGGATACACTTGTCTGATTAATTAAATTAAAAAGTCAGTATTCTTGAATGTACATTATTGGTTATTTTAAAATAAGTAAAAAGTTCCAATTTGGAAACTAAGACTTATTTCTCCATTGAACATTATTTTCTCATAATGAAATTAGTATTTGCTAGCCACAAAAGGATGGTTTTTGTTAAGACTATGATGTCCTTCTTTGTACCTAACAATCACAGATTGACCTGTTTTCTTTTTTTTTTAACATTTAGTTTCTTTTGTTTGTGTGTGTATGTATGTGGGTGCACATGGCACAGCATGTGTGTGGAGGTCAGAGGACACCGTGCAGGGAGTCCGTTCTCTCCTTCCACCATGTGGGTGCCAGGGACTCAGCTCAGGTTATTAGGCTTGGCAGACACTGTCTTTCCCTGAGCCATCTATCCAGCCTTGCTTTCTATTTTTCTAAGGAAGTCCAGAAATACACAATTTTAATAATATTATTTGTTGAGCCCAGCATGTTAGATAACTTGTTCTTTCATGAAACTCTTCAGAGTATTGTTAGCCTCTTTAATAGATATGAGAACAAACATCAGAACAAAATAAAAATTTAAAAATTTGCCTAAGGCCCTGTCTACTTAATGGAAGCCTTAGCCCAAAACCAGTCTTCAGTGCTGTGGGACTCCTTCCTGTGGTCATCAGTGCTGTGGACCCCTTCCTGTGGTC
>CAJQZJ010005154.1:2946326-2982676 GCA_907164525.1 Lophiomys imhausi | reverse complement strand
GTGCTGTGGACCCCTTCCTTCTGGTCATCAGTGCTGTGGACCCCTTCTTTCTGGTTTTCAGTGCTGTGGACCCCTTCTTTCTGGTCTTCAGTGCTGTGGACCCCTTCCTGTGGTCACCACCCTCTTCTGTGCCCTTACCCCACCTGCAATCTGCACAGCAGCCCCTGAGATCAGTTTGTGACGCTCCTTCTTGTCCCTGCAGTCAGCCCTTCCTGTCAGCACCGAGGGTCTACTCTTAATTGCAGGAGTAGGTTTCTTTGGAAATCATTTAACTGTAGAACTCAGGTTACTTTCCCCCCCAAAGCTTTGCTCTCATCCCCACCCAAAGACAACCAACAACCAACCAACCCAACAAACCTTCCGGTTCATTAAAATGGTTATAACTGGGGTGGGGGAGCTGGCTCAGTTAAGAGCACTTGCTGCTCTTGCAGAGTACTGGGTTCAATTCCCAGCACCCACATGGCAGCTCACAACCATCTGTAACTCCAGCTTCAGAAGATCCAACACGTCTCCTGGGCTCTGAGGGCTCCCAGCATATTTGTGATGCACATGCAAGCAAAAACTCATAAAATAAAAATAAATAAATCTTAAAAAATGGTAATAACCTGTTACTACAATTATTAATTTTTTTCCTTTTAAAATTATTTTGGTGGGGGGGCAGGGCTGGAGAAATGGCTCAGCAATTAAAAACACATACTTTCTTAGAGAGGACTCAAATTTGGTTCCCAGCACCCATGTCAGGTGGCTCACAGCCCCTATAACTCTAGTTCCAGGGACTCCAAAGCCCCAGCTTCCTTGTACAACACCCATAGTCATGTACACATTACTCACCCCTACACACATATTTACATATTTAAAAAAATTCTTAAAAAACTTTGGAGGGGTACTATTTTGAAATTACTATTTTAGAGATACTTTTTCCAAAGATAATTTAAAAAACATGTGTTCATAGGGCTAAAAAACAAAACAAAAACAACCCCCCCCCAAAAAAAAATCAGCACAGAAAGTTTTCAGTAAGGATGTCCCTTCCTAGTACACTGCATCCCAACGTATCTGCTGCTGTATTCTCCTCTTATGGTGAGTGGCCCATTGTCCGTCATTGTTGCCTAAACCTGTCACTTGATGTGTTAGCTTCAGTGTCTGTCTCTTTACTTTTTACTGTGTGTTTTGAGAGTTCCTTAGCATTTCCAGGCTTTCTGTTTAATATATTCTCGAATTCAGCTTTTATAGCATTTTCTTCTTGTTTGATGGATACATGTATTCTCACAGTTCCCTGAAGATACCAGTCTTTTTACTTTACCTGTCTAGAACATCTGTTCATGTTCAGTTGGCTGTTTTTTTGTTTTTTAAATTGTGCTGTTATTTGGATGTGGTTTGCTACCCATGGGTTAAGTATTGGGGTCTTAGATTTCAGTGTGAGGTAGTGGGAAGTTCTTAGGCACTGGGGTAGCCCTCTTTGGAAGCAAGATTAGATTAATGTTTCTTGGTACTCCTGATTGTTTGGATTTTTCTCTCTCGGATGCATGGGACTCCGGAGTTTCTTTCTGGGGAGGTGAGATAAGCCAAAGTTTGGCTGTGCAGCCCAGGTTGGTCTTGAACTTGGGACTCAGTCTGCCTTCCACAGTGCTGGGATCATGTGCCTCATGCCTAGTTACTGTTGAGTTTGAGAGAGTAAGCACGTGGTTATAAGAACAAGTCAGACCCTTGATTATCTCCTTGGCCTCCTGTTTTGTCATGTGTCCTCCCCCAACCCCAATCTTGAGTGTGTTTCTTCCATTGCAAATATTCCGAATTACCAAATATGATGAAGGGCCTATTTGGTGCTGTTCTTTCCATTTCAAGACTGCAGCAAAATCCTGTGGAGATTTTGCTTGAGTGAGTTGACAGAGCAAGCTGTTAAGTAGGGTATATGCTGAAAGCTTTGTTCTAGGAAACCGACATCCACACTGCCTACCTTAGCAGGCAACAGAAATGCTGAGTGTGTTGGAGAAGAATCGTTCGTTCCCCTTTCTCCCAACCCAGCTCTTGTGTTGTATGTTCTCTGCTGTGCTGTCACTGCCCGGAAGTGAACAGAGCTGCTAGGTGGCCTGTGTTTGCACAGGTGCCTGAACATGGTTTGCTACTTCACCATTGCTGTCTTAATGTTCTTAATTTTTGAACAAGGAATGCCACTTTTTAAAAATGATTTATTGTTTGAGAATTTTGTGATGCATATAATGTATCTTGACTAAATCTACCTCCACCACATTTTTATTTCATATTGAGCATAGTCCATGGGAGTTTTGAACATAGACTTTGCATTAATAATGTATGAACACCAAAAAAAAAAAAGGTAAAGTTTGCTTTCCTCAAAAAATAAATTTGTTATAGTTAGAAAACAATGTTATTTGAGGGAATTTATAATTTCATTTATAGAGAAGTAGAAAGATTCAATTTTGAGCATCATTTTCATTATCTGAGTAATCCATGCTTTTTATCCCCAAATGAAAAAAAATTAGCAGTTGTCATTTCCATTCTGGTTATTGTCTTTTTCACTATGGCTATTGTTTTTCTGTCTCATAGAGGGTGCTGGATCTTTGCCCTGGACAGGGGGGCTCTGCAGCCAAGCCTGGAAAACCCAAGGGCAAGAAAAAGCTTTCTTCTGTTCGTCAAAAATTTGACGTAGGTTATCCTCCAATAGATACTGGCAACTGTGGGGTTAAGAGTTAATGTAATAAAGTAGCTGTGAATTTTTTTTGGAGGGTGGGGTGAGGATGGGGAATGTTGAGACAGGGTTTCTCTGTGTAGTCCTAGCTGTCCTGGAACTTGCTTTGTAGACCAGGCTGGCCTTGAACACATGGCTAAGTAGCTGTGATTTTAAATATAACCATTAGAGTTGGAAATGATTTAGGAAGAAAAAGTACTCAGAAATTGTAAATGTATTCTTGTCAGCACTTACACATAAATGTCATCAGTACTTCAGAGTTTCTAGTGATTAGAAGTTGGGCCTGTACTCCCTCCTCAGTGTCTCTCAGATCAAAGGCATCTGGTCAAGGGTTAACCAGGAGCCTCTGGTAGGCTTCTGTTCTATTCAGCTTTGTTCTGAGCCTTACGAGATCAGTACAGAGAATATGAAGCATTTGCCTATAACACTTGTAAGCCTTTTGGAGTGTATGTTTTTAGGTAGGAAAATAAGTTTTCTAAAAGCTTCTCATCCTAGGCTTGCCTGCTCCATGCATCATGTCAGTGACATATACTCAGTAATGCCCAGCATCATTCACTATGTCTAGGGGTGTGCCTGGTTTGCCGGGCTACACGAGAAACCGTGACTTGAAAAAGCTAAATAAATAAATAAATAAATAAATAAATAAATAAAATAAAATGTGTTGGATATGGCAGAACTTCATACTTAGGAAATGGAAAAATGCCAATATTGCTTTTATAATATATACATGGTGTCTCCACTGCAAAATCAAAGGTACCAGGAATAAATCCCCCAGTGATAGTGGAGTATATGAATTTCATAGGAATGCTGAAAGTTTTACAAAGAAGACTGAGTATTTTAGATCATGCCTTGGGCTGTGTGTTAGGAATGTAAGCAGAGAGTCACAATAGAGAGCTGCTCCTGTCCTTGTTATATTCGTGAGAGCTATCGTTGATTCGTTAGGCTTTGTGAATCCTAATTGAAGCAGTAATTCTATGTCTATACCTTCAGAATCTCCTTAGTTAAACCTCTGTGACTTTCTGAAAATAGTTCTATGTTGTCTCTTCCAATTGTTATTTTTAGCATAAGGCCATACATTTTATAACCACCAAGGCATAATAAATGACCACTGAGTATAATAAATGGCTGAGCTAGACATGGAGGTACACACCTGTGATCTCAGCTCTTGGGAGGCTGAGGCAATAACTATTTGTTTGAGACCTATCTAGGTTATTGTGTATAGCAACATTATTTCAGAAAACAAAAGAACAACAAACTGCTGTGTACCCATCCAGCTTTCTCCGTAACTCATCATGTAACAGGTGTGAATTTATGATCATTTGTACATGACTTTTTGTAGTTTTGGTCGTGACCCTAGCCTTTCATGACTGAGTCTTCTCTCCAGCCCACAATTTCCTTTTACTATGGAAAATTTAATACCCTTGTGGTACAGTTTTGGTTGTCTTATTGTGTAAATCTCTAAGTCCAGTATGGGTTTCTTTTGTTTGTGTTCTGTTATTTGCTACTGAAGTGAATAATGTTGATGTTTCCTTACTTAGCATAGATTTCAGCCTCAGAACCCCCTCTCTGGAGCTCAGCAGTTTGTGGCAAAGGATCCCCAGGATGATGATGATTTGAAACTTTGCTCACACACAATGATGCTTCCCACACGAGGTCAACTTGAAGGGAGAATGATCGTGACTGCCTATGAACACGGGCTGGACAATGTCACCGAGGAAGCTGTTTCTGCTGTTGTCTATGCAGTGGAGGTTGGTTTGCTGTGGGTAGAAATAACGACAGATAATTGTGATGAGCGTGTGTGTGTTTAGAGGTGACACTGACAGCATCTGAACGCCACTCTCTGTCACTGAAGGAGAAATGCTTCACACTTCACAAGCAAAGAATGCCATCAGCTGACGGGTTTTTCAGAAAGGCTTCTTGCAGCAACCATACTTTTGCTTACCTGTTGTTTGAATTTGTCAACACAGGGACAGTTTTTAAGAGAGGAAGAGATCAGAAAGTGCAGTGCTCAGCTCAACTGTGTTTGAGGTAGACTGACGAATTTAAAGAGCGTCAGTCTGGGTGTTTGAACAGTGGGGTTGTTCAACCCACTATTTCAGTCATCTGTTCACTTAATCATTTGACAAAATGTACATTGCACCACTACCAGACAGTACTCAAGTAACTATGGATAATTTTCTGGGTCTCATTTTCCTCATAGACATTTCTGAGATTATAGTTGCCTATGACATTACACACATTAAATGAATTCTGCATAAAAGCTCATATTAAATTGCACAAGGATATCTTGATAGAACATAGTTATATTGGTATAAGCCTAGCCTGACCCTGGCTCCCCTGTGTTAACATATGCTAGGAGTGTTCTAGTTTCATGTTTTCAACCAGCTCTAATGTACATGGCACATGTATATATATATAATTTGAATAGGCCTGTGCAGTGTTCTGTATCTATATAGCTTTTGAGAGCAAAAGTTCTTGCAGTGATTTTAGAAACCAGTGAATACCTGCTCTTAAGTCAAATTTCAAAGTCATTTGCATTAAAAATTTTTTTCCACCAAAAATCATTTCTGAAAAGCGTCAACTTAAAGGCAATGAAATGGCTGTGGAGTGGCAGAGAGTGCTTGCCTCCATGTAAGGCCTCATGTGATGTTCAGTCTCAGCACTGCAGCCTGAGAAAAAATCCACCAAAGAAGCAGTGCAGGTAGAGCAGCCTCTCTAAAGAGAGCGACTGAAGAAGCACAGCCATCCCTGCTCTCTGTCCCCTCTGCATAGGCGTGGGCTCTTTTCAAGAGCATCTGTTATTCTATATATCTACCTCAATGCAATGAGCATTTGACAATGGAAGCTGTATACTTTGGTTTTGAGGAGCTCTTGCTATTTTTCTTTTGTTTTTACAGAATCACCTCAAAGACATACTGACTTCAGTTGTGTCAAGAAGGAAAGCTTACCGGGTTCGAGATGGCCATTTTAAATACGCTTTTGGTAGTAATGTGACCCCACAACCATACCTGAAGAACAGTGTAGTGGCTTACAACAACTTGGTTGAAGGGTGAGTGGCTTCCTGTACTCTCGCTTCCACCCTTTGTTGTAGGTCACTGACTTTACTTGATAGGCCACTGGTAATGAATGGTTACTGTGTTTATGCAAGACTCAAGTACTTTGGCATCTTAAGTTATTTCTTAAGCTATAGCTTTATATTTTTGGGGTACCTTTTTTTTTTTAATCAGAGGGCATCATTTAATTTGATTGTTTCTCACTTTCTGAAGTGGAATTGGGTAGCTCCTCAGGTAGTATTTCCTGAAGGAGGTGGCCTGCTCTCAGCCAGAAGTGTGGCCTAAGATTGGTCATGGGAAGAGGCGGAAGCGTGGTAGATGTTTGTCCATGTCCTCATGTGATTCATGTAGCGGTAACTCAAGGTTGTGGCCTACCCCCATGTCTTCCGATTGTTCTTGGCATTCTGTTGATCTATATCCTCAATCCACTCAGAGCTCCAGGGCCATCTTTGGTTCTAAGCCACCCTTTTATGAATTGCCTCAGATAACCTTTATCCAGTCTTTCCCCATAATATTTAGTGTTAATTTTCACTTTCTGGGAAAGAAATAGTAGTGCAGTTTTCCTTGTGGCTACTGTAGTGAGTGACTGTACTTCCTCTAAATGCTGAATTGTCTGTCTGGTTAATCTGGCTAGTGGAAGATGGGAGGAGAGGTTACAATGATACAAGATCAAAGAAAATATTTAAGACTGGGAGGGCAGCAGGAGTGGCAGTGGTGACAATAACAGAAAAGGGCAGGGGAAGAGGAGCTGACAGCACATGGCAGAGGTGGCACGGCGGCCACTCCAAGGCCTGGGAGACATTGCGGTGAGTGTCATCTTTATTGGGGTCATCTTTATTGGGGTCCCTGTTTAGGTTTCCAGGGACTGTGCTAAGTTACTCCCCAGACCTCATTCAGACATACCTGCTTGATATTGTTTCAGACTTGTCATTCTCTAGGGGAAAATGAAAAAACAAGGGGTTCCTTGCAGTAAGGGTGCTGGAGTTGTCTCTGACATGGCTTTGCCCTGGAGCCCTCCATCCTCTGCCCAGTCCCCAGGGAGCTGTCACTCTAGCACGGCTGCTTTCATCTGATGGTTTAAATCACTCTCTGCTTTACTTCCTTGTATATTCTTGGCAACTCTGTGGTTATCTCAGCTGTACTAACATAAAAGCCATGCCTGACTTTTTAGCCTGACTTCTATTTGGCCTGTTTTGGGAAATTAGGAAGACCTAGGTGATTTTTTTCCCCCATATTCCCATCTCGCCTGCTACTTTTCTTGATATGTATTTTTTAAGCTTGTTATCAGTAATATTTACCTTCTCCATCATTTGTTTCCAATTTCATATTCCTTCAGTTATTGTTTTTTCAGTATATTGTTTTTTTTGTTTTCTTTCCAAATTGGAAAGTCTATAAGGGCAAGAAACGATTGGTTCAGTGCCCTGGGCTCAGTAGATATATTAGTATTATAGGAGGAGTGAGTACATGTCGTTGCATTGTTTCCAGCCTAGTACATGGTGGCTTTTGAAGATAGAATCTTGGACTCTTTATATATGCAGTGGTGGGTTTCTAATTCATTTAAAGATACTCAAAACAGTGTGTGTCACAGTAAGCCTCTATTGTACATGTTCACTTATCTCCTTTATAGGTGATGAGAATATTTCTTTAAAATTTTTTTTGCAGCCCTCCAACCTTTTCTGCTCCCTGTGCCAGTCAGAATCCAGCTTCTCACCCACATCCTGATGATGCTGAGCAGCAGGCTGCATTCCTGCTGGCGTGCTCTGGGGACACTCTTCCTGCATCCTTGCCTCCAGTGAACATGTATGATCTCTTTGAAGCTTTGCAGGTATCTCTTGGCTCCTTAAGATTTACTGATACATCAATGACTCTGAATCTATAAAGATACTAACTTTTTCACTTTCTGATTTGTTTTAATGAGAGGGAGAACGAGAGATAAGTTAGGAACTACGGGGTTTGGGATTTTAAAATGAGACTACTACTACTGTTAATCATAAAAACAAAAATCCCACCCCAAATAATCCCATAGTTTTTAAAATTTTTAAATTTAAATTATGTATATGCATGTAGGTGCAGTGTATCATGGCTTGAGTGTGATCAGACACTACCTTAGTGGGGTTCTTTCCTTTCACCTTTACTTTATCTGAGTTCCAGGGTTTGAACTCATGTATTCAGGATTGCATGGCAATTATCTTTTAACTGCTGAGGGGCCACAGAACCATTTAGTTTTCTTTTTATCTGACTTGGATACACTAGGTTCTGATGTAAAGTTCACTGGTTATCTAAGGCATGAATTTTTTTTAATACAACTTATATTTTTGAATGCTGGAAAATCTACTGAAACATAACAGAAACCATGTAATTTCTAAATCACAGGTACACAGGGAAGTCATTCCTACACATACTGTGTATGCCCTTAACATTGAAAGGGTCATCATGAAACTCTGGCACCCCAGTCACGAAGAGCTACAACAGGACAAAGTCCACCGCCAGCGCTTGGCAGCGAAAGAAGGACTTTTGCTCTGCTAAATTAGAATTTGAAGACTTGGGACCATCACTAAATTAACTGGTTGCTGAAAATTGAATGCTTTTGAGTCCACATTTCAGAACTGAAGTGTATAGTGTATGTTCAGCCTTTCCTATGGAAATGTGACATTGAGTGCATTTTGTGTTGCTGCTGTGACCCCATTAATGTTTGACTGATGGGCCTGAGTGTCCGTGTCCGCAGTACAGGAGCAGGTGTTGTTCTGGGCCTGCACAGGGATGTTAAGGCAACCGAGGTGTTTAATCTCTGGTCTGTTAAGATAGGTGACATCCTAGAATAAAGATGCTGTTGTAGCTTAGACCCCATGATTAGCAGGACTAGTGTGTATTTAGTGATATATGTTCTGTTATCTGGTGGCTTAAAATTTCCTTTTCTGAAGAACTGTACTCTGCATATTGGTGGAATAACCTAGCGTTAGAATCTTTTAGTGACTAGTTAGCAGCTAGAGAAGTTCCCAAGCAATCCCATTTTCACTCCAGAGAACAGCGATTTGGAAATGTGGTTCTTTCTTTGCATTTAATACTCTAGTCCAATTCTTAAAATGCAGTTATCCTTATAGTATATTCTTGCAATTCAGTTGTTTTAGCATTAGTCAACCAAAGGCTGACAAGCCTGTTAGTCCTATAAAATGTATTTTCATGAAGTCTTACAAACTAATTTTCCAGTTTCTACAAAATGTCTCATTCTGCCCTTTCAGGTGGTACTATGTTCATAAACTTACATTTGGCAGTGTTACTGGTAACCAACTTGTTTTAAAGCTATGTTGCTTTTCATTCATGTATATTGATGGATAAATTAGATGTATAGATGGGTTTCCATAGGCCTATCAGTGAATACATATGTTTTTGTGTGTTCCTTTATCTGGATCTGTGGATTTGGTTTTGTATTTTAAATGTGACAAATAAAACATTTTGGGAGAAACCTTTTTTTTTTTTCAAAAAAGCAGATAAGGAATGTTATCTTCCACAGAAACACAAGTCCAGCCATATGAGATCTTGGCTCAAACTTCAAAAGAATGTACTAAAGGTAGGTTCCTGTAAAGGTATGCACTTAATGGTATGTGGCCTAATCAAAGAACGAACAAAACAGCTTAAGCTGTTCTTGGCACAAACCTTTTAGGGTGTCAGGTGGATGACACTCAACTCTTAGGGGTTGAAAGGGTTTGGAGTGATAGGCACACACTGCTGCTATATGAAGGGCCCTGGTGCTGCCCAAAATGTGGATGTGTGTGGATCCTCCTGAATTCATATAGAGGCAGCTGTGTGGTAACTGGTCTTGTGGCTCCAAGCAATGGAGACTTTCAAAGGGTTCTGTGTAGTAGAGGAAGCTCTAAGCTGGGGACTGTTCACTGTGCTAGGCTCTGGTCTATATTGGTGGCCTCTTCAGTAGGACGCTGTTTGGAGGTTTATATAAGAAGTGTGTTTGTTTCTAAAAATTTTTTAAAATGTTTTTTTCTTACAAACAGTAACCAGATCTCTTAACTCCAGTCCAGCCCCTTCAAACGTTTCTCCCAACCAATCCTCTCAGTTACCCAACAGTGTGCTTAAACAAACCCTTCTTCCAGTCTTCCCAATACCAGCAGCTCCAAACTACAACTGTTCTAGCCTGTCTGCTCAGCTCAGCTTCTCCTGGCTCACCTGTCACCAACTGTCTTCTCTTCTCACTCTGATAGCCCAATTCACTTTCAACTGTTCCCTATTTTCACTCTGCTCAATCTCTTTTCTTCTCTTCTCTAGCCCTACCCAATTTTTCTTCCTGAACCAACTATCTTCTCTGATCCTACTCTTCTGCCAGCTGGACCCTACTACTACTCATCTCTCAGCCTCTGGTGGCTTTTTGTATCCTCTCCTGTTCCCAGAAGTCCAAGAGGCAGACACTGAAAGTCATAGGGTCAACTGGAGACTCTATAAAGGGTCAGGCACACAAATCACACCACAGGTTTACACTCTAGTCTGTCTTCCATGCCAGCTGTCAAGAGATTTTTTGAAGTGGGCAGATGGAGTTAGGGGTAAGGCAGGGACATAAGAACTAGGATATTCAAGAGTTCCTGGAAAAGATTTCAATTTTTGTGTTCCATCAAAAGCTGGCTCTATTTCTGATACCTCTGCCTGTCATGAGTCTATGTGCTATAATTGAGAAATAATCACATATTATCAAGGATCACTTAGGAAAAATACTTGGAGGAAGAAAGCTATTAGAAACTGGGTAGCCACAGTTACTCCCAAGTTATTTGTCCTGTAGGTTTTCAGTAATGTGTTTGGCCACAGGTGTGCCTATTCAACAGCCTGCCTTGCTTTACCAGGCCCATCAAGGTCCTTAGCCATAGTAGCCACCCTAGTACTTTCTCACTGCCTGCTGTGACCAAGCCCGCGGCGCAATGCTACTCCACTGCCTAAGAGGACACAATAGAAGCCTCTGAATATGTCTTCACTTGAGAAATGTATGAAAGTAAAGACTTCTGTTCATCAACTTAGCACATTTTGACTCATTTTTGACTTTTCCAGATGTCCTTCATACGACTATAACACTGCTAAGATCTGACTTACTGAGGAAACCTATCCAAACCTCCCCAACTTGTAAGAACTAGTTTAAAATCCCATATTCCCCTTAATTTTTAAAATTTGTTGGGTACATACCAGGAAGACTGCTTCAACAATGGTGTAATGCACTGCTACCAGATCTGATGAGTCACGTATAAGGCAATAGCTTACAATTTAACTTTTGACAATACCGGCAGAAAAGTAAAACCACCAGAGCCTATTGTTTTTATTAACAAAGTTTATTACTGGGATCAGTTTCTGTGTAGTAGGGAGTACCTGTCTCCGTGTGCTATGGAAATCCTCAGGGAACAGCTATTCTGCTCAGCAGCTGTGCTGGGCTCTGTTAGGCACAGATCATTTACATCAGCTGAAGAACGTGCCTAGACCCTGACAGAAGAGCCATCACTCTGGAGAGTTCCAGTGCTATGTCACCTGTAAGGCATCTCTGCTGAGGAGTGATGGCACGGGATGAAAAGAGTTAAACCCACTGCCTACTCTTCATTAAGATAACTGGCTTCTGTGTAGAAAGCCAAACGTGACATCTTTTAAATTCTCAAGCAAGAGAAATAATGAAGTTGGGGGAGACGGCAGTGGAATGAGGAAAACAAAACAAAAAACCCAAACCTGATGGAGAGTAACAGGGTTTAGATGCCATTTGGGGATGACAAGACCATACAAAGCTAATGGGAAACAAAATGTCCATTCATTCAGATCTTAGAAGTCATTGTCAGGTGTTTGGAACTCTGACAAACTGGGCAGGTGTAAAGAGACGAGAAGTGATCGGCAAACAGAATGAGTACCTGAGTAGAAACTGGTGAAGATGCCAAGAAAGTGTATTATCCATGTGAGCTGGGTGGAGGAAGGAAAAATGGTCACTTAACTTGTTGGCCAGAGAGTATTTGGAATGACAGATCTAGCGATGGCTTTGCCTCTGAGGTTCTGGTAGAATTTTTGTAACAGATAGCTTTGAAGGAATGTTTTTCTTAACAGTCGATTTACCCGGGAATGCAAATTACTATTGTGGAAAAAGTCAGTGACTCCCATCTATTCTTGTAGGGTTGAAGTCTGAAAGCAGGTGAGCTCTACTGCCCTTTGGACAAAAATATTAAAGACCCCAGTAAGTGTGAGTCAGTGGGCCTTGTTCTGTGTATACGGCAGAGGATTTCGAGACTTCTGCAGGCAGTCTGAAAAACAAAGGCTTGTGCACCAAGGACTGCCTCATTAAAGAGGGCAACAGGGAAAGTCAGGTTACTAAATAAGACCCTAGAAAGGTCTAGCTGCCAATCAGACTGGGAAGGTAAGTGTAACAGCATCTTTTACTTTAAACTCTTTATCTTCCACAGTAACCTAGTTTACCTACAGAAAAGCCATCTTCCACACAAAGCCAGGTGTGCACGAAAGCCTTCCTGTAGTCTGGACCTGTGTGGAAGCAGCTCCTACTGAAGCGTCTGCGAAGGTACAGACATAACTTGAAGTTTCTCTCCGCAGAAAGGACACCACGGGAGCTGTGATGACAGTGCATCTCAGTGCATCTTGCTGTTAAACAGGTGTTCCCTTCTCCAGAACATTATTTTGTTCATCAGTGTTTACAGGCATCTAGAATGGGCAGATGGAGACAGCTCTGAAAGGAGAAATGGGGCACAAAGTTTCTTATTTTGTTGCTGAACTTAAGGGTCCTAGACTTGATTGACAGCTGACAGAATGGGGTGGATGAGACTGTCTTGATGGGAGCCTCATTGCCCTTCTTGGGCCCCCTGCAGCCATCTTCTTATAAGTTTTTCTCTCAACTGTTTCAATCACAGTTCCATTTGCTGGAAAAAAGAGAGAACCTAAGTATGAGTTAGCTTGGATTTCTGGATGTTCTTTAACTTTTAATAAAAATAGTATTCTATTCCATGACAGAGGTGGTTCATGCCTGTGTCTTCTGAGTCTCCTGTTTGCTGTGAATCCTGTCTATTTCCTTCACTCCCTCAGCAGCTAGCTGTACAGAGATGGTAGAGCCTGGAGGAGCAGAAGCACAAAGTGACATGAGCTGTGAGTACTTGTGTGCACAGCTGTGGCCTTCGCATGCTTTTCTGCTCTTTCATTTTCTGACAGGTTCCTGGAGTGGTAAGCTGCTTAAAAAAATTGAAAATATTTTCTAACAAAGAGGGAAAAAACAAGAACGAGAAAAGACAAAATAATTACAACTCAAAAGTCTGCTATCCAACAAGGGCAGCAGAGTGGTCAACAGAAAGCCTCAAAGTAGTCAACCAAGGAGCCTGAGTCCATGGGACTTTATGCCGAGTAGGGGCATGGGGGGAAGTGTTATCAGCTTTAAGAACTGCTTCCTCTACCCTAAGTCTAGGGCTCAGTGTCTAGGGTATGATATAATATGAAAGAGGTATATGCCACTAAGTAGCCTACGCAGCACGAAGGGGATGGGGATTTCTATCAGCACTGCACTTGCATGGTGGGATTTGGGGGTCACAAATAAAATGTAAACTAATACTTTTTTTTTAAAGGAAAGATGCTAACATAGTTTTAGGTCTTCTGTTAAAGAGCTGGCTACTTTCCCTTTCAAAGTATGCAGGTGAATTGAAAAAGAAAATGAGAATGTGTGAGTTTCTGTGCTTTCCATGTGTCCCTTACTCTGGCCCTTCTGCTTGCTCAAGGTGTGTGAATAGGGGCTGTTGGCTTTTGCTAGGGTGGGCTCTGCTGGGCTCCTGTCCTGCTTTCTTCTAAAGTTGCTTTTCTGAACACAGCCCACTCCCACCGCACATGCATACACACACACACACACACACACACACACGCACACACACTACTATAGGCCCTCAAACTTTACTCACTGTAGTACTATTTCTAGTGCAGATTCATTTTTAAAAATATTTATTTTTTATGTGTGTATGTGTGAGTGTGCAAGAGTATATGTGCACCATATGTATGCTGGAGCTGGCAGAGGCCAGAAGAGGGCATTGGATCCCGTGGAACTGGAGTTACAGTTGGTTGTGAGCTGCTGTGTGGGTTCTGGGAACTGAAAACCAGACCTCTGCAAGAACAAACGGTAAGTACTCTTAACTGCTGAGCCATCTCTCTAACCCATAATTTACTGCATACATACTGTGTTTGCTGAGTGTGGAGATGCGTACGTGACTGCAGCTGCCAAAGGAGGCTGACAGAGGTCGCTGGGTCCACTGAAACTGGAGTTACAGGTGGTTATAATAAGAGCTGCAGGATGTGGGTGCTGGGAACCGAACTCTAATCCTGTGCAAGCCCACTATACTCTCTTAACTACTGAGCCAGCTCCATTGTCCTTCAGAGATTCAATTTAAAAATACCTTCCTTCAGATATCTGCTGACAACAGGAATTGACTGTAATGGCTCACCCCATCTGAAGTTCCATGAGACTAAGATGATGTTTTGAAACTCAACATTCCCTAGATGAGAGCAAATAACAAATATTATTATATCCCTGGAGAGCATGGAGACAATAATTAGCTCTCTAGGACACAGACCTGAGGTCAAGAGGTCATGGTACTAAAGGCAGACATCATTCTCCCCCTAGGTCATGGTCCTGTAGATCAGCAAAGGCGGTGCAACTACATTAAGTAATGTGGGCAGACACCACAGCCATAAAAGTTCAGCATTTTAGAAGAAAGTTGTCTTTTCACACAAACTTTTTGTGACCTAAAACAATGTCAGTCTGCTACGCTCTCAGGGACTGCTCTCACGTGAAGTATTCTGACAGCTCCGCATTCCTCTTAATCCACTATACAAGTTCTCCTGGATCCTCACCACAGAACAAAATACAAATTGGTTTCTGATAAACAGAACGTGCTAAGGACCTGCTGTCTACGCTGTGCCATGACAGGATTATTTAAAGAGAACTTGAAGAAAGAAAACTAACCAGAAAAAGTGAGTGTTAGTCATGAACAGGGGTATCAGTGATGGTGGAGAATCTATTCCTGACCACTCACCTGAATCTTCTTTCAGTTGCCCTCAGCCATACTTTCAGGATCATATTCTTTTTGGTGGTTCTCTGGGCACTTCACTGTCAATTTCCCAGAGGACGTCACCTTCCTCCTCTAAGTTGCTGGAGATGTGGCACTTTCTGAACCCTTGGACAATTGATTCACTTGAGATGCTGTTCCATGCAACCATGACCCACTCCAGGAAGAGGCCCAGGGGTGGCTTCTTAGCATTTCCAGTGGGGCTCAGTGCCAGGTTCCCAGCCAGAAGCCAGTTGGAGTACTGGGCCCGGACACTGTCGTTCAGCGGCTTGTATACAACCACATCCAGCACCTGCAGCTGGGAGGTCAGGCCCCCAGGGATGACCACCATGTCTGTGTTCATACTCTCCAGGCAACTCTTCACAGTGTCGGTGGCATGGCACCGGAAGCCATTCAGCATCAGCATCCCTCGTTGTTTGGGCACGGCTCCAGTTCTCCGTCTCCACACGATTTCCAACCAGTCTTGCATCAAGTCCTCAGTCATCCACCCGTAACGGTGGCAGCGGATTTCCATGCCACCGGGGAACTTCCCAGGGGGAATGTATGTCCCCCTCAAAATGATGTATGGGGGTAACTTCCTCCCATCAGCCAAGACACCCAGCATGGCCCTGATCCTCAATTTCTCCCTGCCTGGTGTCTTGACCAAGACAGGCTTTTCACCCTGGTTGTCAACAGCCACTCTAGAGGGCACCTCTAAGCAGATGAGTGTCTCATCCGCATTGCCCATCTGTGCTACTTCATAGTCATGTGTCCGGCGCAGAGCCAGCAAGCTTTGCTGGTAAGTGACAAGCTTCTTAGTGAGGTCCTGTGCCAGGTTCTGAGGAACCGGCACTTTATGCCTCAGAGATAGGTCATACCTTCTCATCATTCTTCGACACCAGCCCAGACTTGCCTTGAACCCTTTCTCTGGAATGTTCATTTCCTGGGCGATTTCAAGAGCTTTCAACTGCATTGCCTCCCTGGTGATGGGGTCCCCTTTGGCCTGCATGTATCTGACATACTCAGCCACCCGTTGGTCTACCAGAGCAAACCTTCCATTCTTGGGACCTCGGAATGCCCGCCTCATAGCATGAGCATTTTGGAGCTGTGGCTTCACTTTGCGCCAGTCTCGAACGTTTTTTTCCAACACCCCAAACTGCTTGGCAGCCTGACAGTTGTTGGTGCTCTCAGCATACTCTACCACCATCAACTTGAAACCTGCATCGTAACTGCGGCGCATGCCCCGACTGAACTGAAACTTACTAGCTAGGTCGTCAGCCGAGAGGTCATATGCTGGGAAGCCCATGGCCATGTAAAAGGGATACCCTTCACTCCACTCAGGCAGTTCCATAATATCTCGGGGCAGGTGCAGGCCAAAGCTGTTGAAGTGCTGAAGTTGAGGAAAATGAGAAGTGGCATTCATTGGGCTTGCCCAATCTGGAGTCCTAAAGTCAGATTCTTCATTTTCTAGAAGACAAATAAGGAGGGGCAGAAATGTAAATGCTGCTATGTAAAATGGTTTATTCATAGATTTGGGAGAGGTCATAAGTTTTAATCTGGAGTTCCTCAAAAGTGAACCAAAAGTTTAACAAATAACATAGCCTGAGTCCTTATGTGTGTCCTATTAACATGGATTACTGAATCTAATTTTCACATTGTGTGTAGCAGAGGACTTTTGCAGATCAGCAATGAGGCCATAGGCACTATGAAATAGATACAAGGTTGCCAGGCTAGGAAGAGACAGAGAACTTTCAGTGGGAACTGAATACAAGTACTAAGCCTGAAGCAAATAATACTGGGGCCATGTATGGATGTATGCAATGTTTGTAGGTAGGCTTGGTGATGTAGACCTGCAACCCCAGCTATCTCGGAAGCAGAGGCAGGAGAATTGCAAGTTCAATGCTGCTACACTGGGCAGCTTAGTGAGACCCTATTTCACAAAGTGAAAAAGACAGCTTGGGCTAGAACATGGCCCTAGGCTCATCCCCACTACCACACCAGCAGCATTACTCAGTGTTTATGTGGATGGGAAGTCAAACGTATCCCTATTGCTATCTAATATTACAGACATCTGTATGCACCATGGCAGTCACAGCCCTTGAAACAAAAAACAAACCTACAATAAAACCCATGTCAGCAAAATTAAGTCTTTGTATAAAACAGACACCTGGCTCCTGAAACTGTTTCATCATACATTTCCATTTGGATGATGATTACAGGAAGCATGGTTTAGGGAGAGTGCCACATCTCCCAAGCGTAAAGGCCACCAGCTAAAACGCATTATTATGTACCTTGAAAAGAAAAAAAAATAGCTATCTCATGACATTCATTTTAAGAGGCATTCTCAATTGCAATGTAAGATGAAAAGGAAATGTGTTGTAGAATCAGTGAAATACAGCATTTTAAACCCAACAATAGAGAAAAGCAAATATATTTTGGTAGTCTCAAAGACATGAGACTACCAAATATACATACACATACATACATACATACATATATGTAAGTGTAAGTATGTGGGTGTGGGGAGGTAGTCTCATGTAGCTCAGGCTAGCCAAAAATGAACTTGAACTTCAGGTCCTCCTGCCTCTACCTCCCAACCACTGGTATTAAATGCATTTTTCCAACCATTTCTTTTGATAAATTATAGGTACTTAGAAATAACTACTCAAATGTGTACTGTAGCTGTTACTGCCTTTCCTACCCAGAAAGGAGCAGGAAGCCCACATTCAGTAAATACATCTACAAATGTGCTTTGTCCTTCCTCGCACTGTGCTTTAATTTGTAGAGGCAAATGGCATGCTGCCAAAGTGGCCATGCTTATTCATGTATGAACCAAATGCTGTATCAGACTCAGTTTGTTTCATCCACACACCAGACTAAGCATAAACTCACAACCAATAATGAAGAAATGTAGGCCCAGGAGAAAGAGGCTGCCTGAGCTCATATAGTACTAGAAAAGGGATCTTTATATCCTAAAGTCTACATATAACCTTTGTGCCTCACTGCTAAATAACCTACAGAATACACATGGAAACCAAAACCCAGCTTCTTGTTTCTCTTGGGTAGATGCTGAACTGGTTCACTCAGTACCTGCAATGGTTACTCCCTGAAGCCGCCACTCATCAGAATTAGGATATTCTTCTTCCCTTTCCAACCGAATGATCATGTCTGGCTTAGGGAATGGAAATTCTGTTCATAGGAAATAAAGTAAGGAAACAGCTTTGCATTACCAAGCCTGGTACAATGGGAAAGTAAATACTTAATACTACTTATGAACATCTTCACTCTGCAACCCTCACCTCTGGCAGAAGATGGGAACACAGCTTGGTGATACTTAAAGACATAAAGGAGGGAAAGCCAAGTCTGTCCAGGGATTTCTGGATCTCTGGATAGGAGCTGGTACTAGCAACAGCAAAATACAGCGATTGGTAGGGAGGTGGATGGGTATAGCCACTGAGACAATCAACTGAGTAAAACTTGGAAAGTCTTCCAAATGTTACATTCTGAGAAGACGATAACGCCAGTGTTTGTGTGTTTTGGGGAGTTACTCTCAGGGTATATCCCCAAGTGTCTGAGAATGATAGGACAAGAAAGTTTTCCTTCTCAAGGATCAACAAAACACAGGCCTAGATCCATGGTGACATTTTGAAGGCTACATTTTTTTCTTTTTTTAAGGACTAGAAATATCTGGGCCAAATGAGGACTGCTGTAAGAGGTAACATGAGTTTCTGAATAGAAGGATGTAATCTGTATGTCCTATCCAAATCAAAACTAGGAAATTAAGCGGCATAGGGCATGGGGAGGGAGTCCCACTCAGATGATGAGACTGGATATAGCAGGGAAGACAGAGACAGTGATAAAGGTCTCTGGGCCCAGAGTGTCCCAGAGACAAAGGACAACCAAGCATTACCCAGGGACAGGACAGTCTCATAATTCATCCTCATGACTTCCCGGTAGAGGGCTTTTTGTTGCTCCGTCAGAACTTCCCACTCCTCATCCGAAAAATAGATGGCCACTTCATCAAATAGGGCTGGTACCTGGAACATGAACATTACTTTCTTAATGACTAGTATGTACATGCACACAGATATTCACATCCAATGGGGCTGTGTAGGCTTCATTCTCACAGGTCAGGTCAGGGCTCTCACCAGGGGGAATGGTCTGTTTATATTCTCATTGTTCTTGGGGACAAGAGCCTTTCTGTGTCCCACCACCATCAGGTGGGGGGGATCCTGGACATCATCTCCTCAGGTACTGCATGAGATGTGTTCAGTTTTCCTGGGACTCCAAAGCCAAGAAGCCATCCACATCTGCATAAGTATCCCCACAAAGATGTCCGTCTTAACCTATACCTACCTCCTGCCCAGAGACCTTCAGTCCAGAAGGTGGGGCTGGATTTGAAGCTGAATAGGATTGCTGCTTTCCATCGAATCTTTGTGGGTCACACAGATCCCTTCTCAGTGAGCCAACCCTTTCTACTGTTTACTCAGGGCCAAAGCTGTTCTGAGGGGAGCCAGCCAGAGAAGGCCCCTAACTCATCCCTTCTAATATACAGGAGCACGAGTAGCAGAGATGGGCCAATTCGAGGTTCACTTATGTGATGCAGTGATCTGTTATGTATTCTAAGTGTTAATTAACTGCTCCTAGAGTCTGTTACTTTGCTTGGTAACCATTGTCTCTGATTGGCTTTAATAAAATGCTGAGGCCTGTGATTGGACAGAGTTAGGCAGGGAAAAGTTTGGTGGGCTCTGGAGGAGCAGAGAGGATCATGGGGAGAAGAAGCCCACAGGAGGAAGGAGTGGAGTACACATGCCATGGGAAATAGAAGACTTATATCTCCATGTAGTCTGGAACATCAGCATAACATGGAGAACAACAGCCCAAGAGGACATATGTATATATTGGTGTCATGTTTGTGAAATAGAATTACAAGCTAGCCTAGCTGGGCCAAATTGCACAATCCAGGCTAAGGCTTGTTAAGATCCATCGGGTGTCTCTATTTATAATGGTGGGTTATGGATTAACACTGCTGACAAATTAACTATAATATAAACAATGGTAAATAATTATTTCTACACTTATGAAATGAGATCACAGCAGGAGGACTTTTAATGGCCAGAGTAGGCTCCCTGTCCCATTTCATTACCTTTCCTCTTCTTTTTCTGGGTAGCAAAAGGAAGGAGTACCATCCTAGCTAAAGATGGCCAGTCACCAAAATGTCATTTTTCCAACTGATTTGTTTTTCTTTCTACTGCATTTTCTTCTGTAGTCATTAAAAATCCTACTCCAAAGCTCATATCTAGTGTTAAGAAATCATTAATGAACTAGCTTCAGGCTGTCTCCTTATCTTAGAAAACTAGTGTAGGTATGGCCCGCAGTCTCTTCAACAGTCAAGCTGTGAATTGTTATATACCCTGGATTTTCTTTATCATCTAGGCCGACTTATATCACCACCACACTATCTTTATAGGGAACATTCCCTGGGAAATGCCCTACTACTGTTGCCTGATTTTCCTCAATAATCTCACAAAACAGCAAAGAAAATCCAGTTTAGCAAATGTCAGGGGGAATGTGCTCAGAGGAGTCTTATTTCTAGGCAAAAGACCGTGGTAAGAGTTTTGTTTAAAAAAAAAAAAAAAGTTATGAGAATGTTTTTGTTTAATCCCAGATGTGAAGCTGCTTCAGTTAAAACCCAGATGTAAACTATTAACTGCCTTATGAACTAGCAGGGGTGTGGCTTAGCCAGTTGAGCAAGTCTAACTCAGAGTACTAAAGAGAGGGAAAAAAAGTCAGAGCTCTGGGAGAAGCAGGCGCTACAAAGAAGAAAGAGGCTGCTGCTCTCCCTGCTGCTGTTTCCTGGTTTGCTGGACTTCTGAATATTGTGACTGAGATTGGTATTTCACCCTAAGAACCAGACGACCTGAATCAGCAGGAAGAACTAGCTCAAAGAAAATTCTATTCTTTTTCCTTTAACTTTCTTTCTCTCCCACCTAGTGCTGAGGGGTTAGAAGGAACAAGGGTTGGAAGGGAGACAGAGGAACTAAGTATAGTAAAATAATTAGACTGAAGTATAAAACAAAAATAATAAAAGCCACATTGTTACAAAAGACACACAGCCAATAAGTGGCAGGGTTGAGATGTGGACCTGGCACTGGTGTGTCCAAGCCTCTCACTAGAAAGGAGAAAGCTTTTTCCTTGAGTAACTCATCAAATTATGTTCCAGCGGTACTAGCTGGTCGGTCACTTGACACCTATAAACTTCTGCCCATTACTCCCATTGGCCCTTGATGTCCTCCTGTTTTACACCCACCCGTCTTGAAGACCTAGCCCAGACTACCTTATTCTCTGGACTGAGCATACCTACACAACAGCACAATGTTCTGTGCTCAACACAGAACTAGACTTGTCACAGTGTGCATTTTATTTCCCTTTTCTGCTCAACACTTACATCTATCTGACTTTGCTGAAAACAGCCTGTGCTTGCTAAGTTTCCCTAAGCCTAAGATGCTTTCTATAGCTCAGTGGTTCTCAACCTTCCTAATGTTGCAACCCTTTAATACAGTTCCTCATGTTGTAAAGCGCCCCCCAACTGTAAAGTTATTTCATTGCTACTTCATAACTGTAATTTTGGTACTGTTATGAGTTTTAATGTAAACATCTGATATGCATGATATATATGTGACCCCTGTAAAGGGGTCATTCCCCTCACAAAGGGGTCATGACCCACCAGTTGAGAACTACTGCTATAGCTCGTAGGCACATGCCACATGTTACTGAATGACTGACTGAGGCAAACCTATTGCCTCTGGATTTCTCTTCTCTTGACATACTTGGAACAATTTCAAAGAATTAAAGTTTTATCTGTCAAAAAACCAAGTAAACTCTCTGGAGTAAGAATAGACAAATACACTTTACATGTGGAAAGTAGAGATAAAAATGGTGTGGTCTCTAGGTTCTTCTTAGACTTCTTTGTCTTCTTCTTAGACTTCTTTGTCTATCTGGAAATCAGGCAGCTCAGAGATTTTCCAGTCTATTTCTATGTCCTAAGTTATAAACAACTCTCTGGCTTTTTTACTCCCTTACAAGTTCTAGATCTAGGCCATAACTATTTATAGGCCCCATCTGTTTGCTGAGAGAAGAATGCAGGCCTAGCTATACCTATCCCTGCAGACCAGGTACCACATTCTAGACCTGAATAAATGTTGACTGTCAAGGGCGGGTGGGGGACTCATACTCTCCTAGTTATCATATGGCTAGAGGATCTTCAAAGAAGTCCACAGTAAGCACCCATAGCATAATACAGAGGCTTAGGAAGTTTCCCTAGAGCCCTGTGAAGATGGGGCAGGACTTTGGTCCTGCTATGAGGTCTTTTTTGTTCCACAGGCGGCTTTTATTTGGTCAAACACAGCAGAAGGTAAACAGGGCTGGCTCTAGGAAAAATCGAGAAGCCAGGTAGTCTGCAGTTCAAGCTTCAGTCATCCTCCCGGGTGTCACAGTGAGAACCTGTAATTCCTGTCCTCCTCTCACATGACTAGGGACTCATCAGAGAGGTGTGTTCTCTGTGTGCACTGCCTTGCTCTCCTGGGAAGCTGGCATTCCAACCCTTACCTTTAAGGGTGACTGTTCTGTAAAGCATTCACAACTGCAAGGCTTTACCAGATAGTAGACATCCAAGAGCAGTTGGCACCACTGCACCATAGAGCCTCTGTAGGTCAGGTCCTATTTAGAGTATTTCCATTGATATAAACATATTATCTCCTTGAATTACTTAAATAAGCTATGGATATGGCTAAACTTTTATGGCTAAGGAAACTTTTCATGGCTAAGTAGCTAGGCTGAAGTCACACAGCTAGAGTCAGATTCCAAAGCCCATGTTGTCTCAACAGACCTCATAGGCCTTACCAAGGTGACTGTAATATCCAATCCTCCCAAACTCTGCTCTACAAAGGCCTTTTATAGACACTGATGGTTTTAAGGCTCAGTCCTCAAAGTCAGTCAGGCTAGGTCTAACTATCCATGCAGCACACCATGTTTCCTGGCCTACATATTTCCACTGCCTGTCTCACACTTTGGGTTCCAGCTTCAGTGATGGCTCTCAACTCCACCCCAACGTCCATGCCGTTAATCATGCTGCTCTCCTGTCTGGAATACAAACTCTCTCCCTTCCCTTTGCTCATTCCACTCATTAGAACACTCAATTCAAAGTATATTCTTTCTATTTGAAACTGTATTTCTACTTCAATTTTAGTATAGAACACAGCTTATATGTGAGTAGTCCATATTAACCATCTTATTGTCAGAATATGCATTTAAATACAGATTCTGTTTTTTTTTTTCTCCTAATTTAATGTGCTAGAGCTGTGTCTCAACCATACGCTATTGGTATTTTGAATTACCCAATTCTTTGTTATATGTGCAGGCTACCTTTGTCTGTATTACAGATATATAGGGAGATCCTTGGCTGAAACTGAAGATGCTATTAGGACTTCACACCCAAACCTCCACCTTGGGTCACAACTAAAATTGTCCCCATATACCGTTAAATGTTAAAGGGTGGGGAGGGGGCAAAACTGTCCACTGCTCAAGACTAGGCCTTCTTCAGGAAGCACACTGTCAGGCCTGAATGAGAATTCTCCATTTTTGCCTTGAGAGAATCCTGAGCTGGCCTCCACTGTCAGCCTTGAAAGAAGCCTATCTTGAGAGCCACGAGTCCCCTCATGAGACTCGGGACTCTATGAAGGCAGGCACCTTGTTCTTAATAGTGTGCTGTAACTACAGACACACAGACTTCCCAGAGGTCACAGATGCCCAAAATCCCAGTCCCACCCCTCAAGCTGCCAGGCTCTCTCCTCCAGCTACTCTGCTCCTTTCTTTCTTTCCTGGACAAGGAGTGTTCTTCACCTGACTTTTCTCATTTGCTCAACACAATCAGATGTCTACTTTTACTGTGTCTGATTTCCATACTTCTCCAGCCCATTTAGATATACTAGGTTGCTCAGTGTAGCCTCTGAATCCAGGGTTTCTACTTCTTTGAGGTCTTCCTTCAAGCAAGGAGGGACTGATCCCTGCCCGAGTCAGAACTGGGTGGACAAAGAACATGAATGGATGAAAGGCAGCACAACTCTAGAGCAGTGAGCCCAGAGCCTGACAATGAACTGACAGTTTATACTGAGACGTAACACAGAAAGATATGTCAGTGGTGGGACTACAGCTCAGGAAGTCAGTATACACAGGGTTTCCACAAGCAGATAACCTTTTGGTACCCAAGGTTCCCTTCTGTAAGAGAAGTGGACTAGGTAATTTGGAAAAAGGGTCTTTCTAGTTCTTTGCCTGCAGTTCTGTGTTCCATATGAAGGGTTTCCCTCTCATTGGGTACAAAGGATATTATGTATTGATGACACTGATAATTTTTATATATAATGAAAAACTAAGCAATGTCAATTTATTGCTCATGTTCAAACTTCTATGCCTCCAGTAACTAGTATGAATAAATGTATTATATATTGTTGCACTTATATTTGTGTATTCCTTGGAGCTCAGAATTTCTACTTACACCTAGAAGACATATAGCTCTGGGTGTCAACTGTTATGCCTAAATTCTCATGTCAGCTCAGTGACCCAAGTCTTGTATTTACTTGGTGCCTACAATATGTATGATATTAAAGTAGGGAAATAGGTGAATGAGTGACAAGAAAACTTGTAATCAGCCTTGCTGCTAGAGGCCCTGTCCATATCATCATCTCCTCTGTTATTTGCGCTTGTCTTTTGAAGCCACAAGGCCGTTTTCTCAGGAATGCAAACACACGAGACTGGGCTAGGTTTATTTCCCATGTCTGCCCCAGGAGGAGACCTAAAGCTAGCCTGGCACTCAGGCTGGATCCCACACCTTACTTACCCATGCATCTTCAGAGCAGATTTGTACTTTCTGCATATCTATGAGGCCATCCTCCAACTCCTGGTTCTGAAACTCTTCTTTTTGCTCTTCTTTCAGGGTTAAATTTAGAGGGTAGGCTGGGGACTCCATCTCTGCATGTAAGATTTAGCAGGCAAATCAGGTGTTGGTGGAACTCTCAGCCAGTGAGGAGGTGGCTCCTCCAGCACACACAAACTTGTTTGGGTCAAAGCACTGTCCGCTTTCAGAAGGGACTCAGGGAAGGTGGCTTATTCCATTATTATTAGAGGGGCTGTGGGCAGATAATATATCTGGCTAGCTTTAAATATTTAAATAGCTTTCTGTGGTACAGAGACTAGACTAGTTTTCATAAATTCTCTGTGCAGAAGGGCAGAACTGAGAACAGCCGATGAACATTCCAGGAAGAGGTTTGAAGTAGTGCAGGACAGCAGGAGTTTTCCACTACCAGTATCATATGAACACGGACGGAATCAGGACCAGAGGAGCGCAGTGCTCATTTGCTACCAGCTCAAAGTGTTTGAGCCTAGATAGGACATTTGGATTGTTAGCTCAAAATACTTATCACCTGGATTTTCCAGATTTATAGGTGCTGTCCACAAGCCAATTCAGAAACTTAACAGTCTTTCTGCCTTAATGGAGCTCCCAAATCCAAGTCCGTAACACAGAGAGGGGTGTGCCTGGGTGGCACAGTCCAACCCAGATTTGGCAGGGCTCAGGGTCGCAAATTCTTTCAATTACGAAGCCTCCTCAGGCCGGTACAAAGAGCTTCCCCTTAAAAGGCTGCCGGCAATTGCTGGGTGTGTAGTGAGTGTAAATCTTTTGAGTCCCATTTTCCGGAACTTCCAGAGCAAAGATCTTCCCGGAGTTCGGAGGCAGCTTCTCCAGTGTTTCCGGGGCTGGGGGGCGACCTGGGGGGGGGTAGGAATGCGCGTGAGGTCCCAGAGGCCTGCGCCCGGCTGCGGGGCAGGAGGTGGGAGGGGCCGGCGCGAAGGTGCCCGCCGCCGCCCCTGCTCTCTCTAGCCCTCTTGCCCAGCCCTTTCCCACCGCCCCCGCCCCCAGCTCGGGTCCCCAGTGCACCTGCCGGGCGGCGACAGCCCACGCCGCCCACCTTCCTGGCCGGCCCGCCCTCAACAAAGGCGGCGGCGGCGACAGCTGCCATCGGCGGCCCCCGCCCCGCTGCGGCCTAGCCTCCCCCGCCAGCCTCGAGGAGGAGCCGCCCGGGCCCCGCGGCCGCGCACTCACCCCGGCCGAGCGGGCGGCGAGGGCTGTGGCCCGGCATTCAGCGCGCCCATCGGCTCCGTCGCTTCCCGCCGCCCAGGTGCGGCCCCTGGGAAGGGAGCGAGGGAGGACACGTGGTGGGAGGGCGGGGAGGGCGGGGCCTAGGGTGTTAGGGGGCGGGCTATGGAGCGGTGACGTCATCAGGCCTCGGCGGCGCTTCCGGCGACGTCAGTGCTGCGGGCTTCGTTGGAGGCTCTGGGCGTCTCTGCCAGCCTCCTCTGCTCGCTTGTGGCCAGCTGAGGTGAGTTTGCTCTGCGGAACCCTGGTGGCCTCTCCGCTCCGGCGTTCAGAAATGCACTGTGACTCTAGCCCAGCGCGGAGGCGGAGGGGTGACCGGGCTCAGCGTTCCTATTCTGCCCCAAACGCTGTTCCTAGCACTCCAGAGAAGCGAACTTGAAGACTTTTTGTAGCATTGCCCATTAACTCCCAAGCATTCAGTCCTCTGGACGAAGTAGCTCTGGAGAAGTTCTTTCCAGTTGGTTGCCTGCAGCTTTATGGAGAATATTAGTATTCCAACAGACCTCGAAATCCTCCTTATTCCAGAAAAACATTCTACGTTTATATTTCTGTTGGGAACTTGTTTCAAAACAACAATAAAACACTTGGTATTTATTGATACACTAAGGGATGCAGTTCAACATGGGGACTGGTGATTTATAGCTAAGGAGAGGAAGGGGTGTGGATGTCAGAGCATGGAAAATTTCTAAGAGGAATTATTTAAACTTGTGGGATTCTTGCTGAAAGCAGGCCAGGGTGATCAGGTATCAAGGGTGCCAAACGGACTTAGGGAGATTCTTGCTTAAATTAGGCTGGGCAAGCAGAAGATAGGGCGGGTACCACGAAAGAGGGTTCTCTCAGGAGAGGGCTCAAGAGCCAAACTTTGGTTCAGGAAAGAATTTTTATTTAATTTATTTTTAAAATTATATTGCATGGGTATGCTTTTATGCTTGTTTATACCCCTGGAGTAGGAGTTATAGGTACTTGTGAGCTACCTCTTGTGGGTTCTGGAAACTAAACCCTAGTCCTCTCCAAGAGTACTGCCCTTAACCTCAGAGCTGTCTCCACAGCTCCAAGAGAATTTTTTTCTTTAAATATTTTATTTTAAATATTTTAATTTTAAATATTTTTAAATCTTTAAATATTTTAAACTTTTTGCTTCTGATTGTATGTATGTAATCACATGCTGTGTGTGCAAGCACAAATGCCATGGTACAGATTTGCTATGCTTTTAAATACATACAATACAACATAGCAGACACAGCTTTGAAATATCCTTATAGCTGAGAAGAGCAAAGAGGGCTTGGTCATTGGATAGAGACTATTCAAATATTGAGAGAGGAGGTTAGGATTTTGTTCTTGTTTTAATGGGCATCTCTTTTGGTGTTTAAATTTAATCTTTTAAAAGCAGGAGTGGCAGCTTAAGTTGATTGAGTTTTAATTTTAACTTTGGTGAGGGAAATGACAGTTTCCAATGGAAAAGTGAGAAGTTTGTCAGGAAGAGAGACAAGGGTGCTGTGTCATTGTTGGCACCTCAACTTAAAAAAAAAAATGAACATATGTTCTCATGTAAGAAAAAAAGCAATAGTAAGTTTTAGTCTTTGAGAACTCCAGTATTATTTAAGTGTCCGTAGGAAGAGGCGACTCAGTGACCCATTTGAATCGTGTGTGTGATTGCATATATTTCTTAGTTTGCTCTACACTGCTGTGATAAAACACCATAACCAAAACCACTTGGGGAGGAAAGGGTTTATTTCAGATTAACAGTTGTAGTCTATCATGAAGGCAAGTCAGGGCAAAAATTCAAAGCAGGAACCTGGAGGAAGGAACTACTGAATCAGAGACCATGAAGGAGTGCTACTTACTGGCTTGTTTCTCGTAGCTTGCTCAGCCTGCTTTCTTTCTTTTTTTTTTTTTTGGTTTTTCGAGACAGGGTTTCTCTGAATATCTCTGGCTGTCCTGGACTCGCTTTGTAGACCAGGCTGGCCTCGAACTCACAAAGATCCGCCTGCCTCTGCCTCCCAAGTGCTGGGATTAAAGGCGTGCGCCACCACCGCCCGGCTTCAGCCTGCTTTCTTATACCACTCAGGACCACCTGGTAGGGATGATACCATCCAGTAGGCTAGACCCTCCTGAATCAATCATTAATAAAGAAAATGACCCACAGGATTGTCTATAAGCCAGTCTGAAGAAGGCAATTCCTTAATTGACATTCCTTCTTCCCAGATGTCTAATTTTATGTTTAGTTAATAAAAACCAACCAGCACAGCGTGCATATGTACACTACATTTCCATGGAGGTCTGAAGAGGGTATTGGATCCCTTGGAACTGGGGTTACAGATGGTTGTGAACTACCATGTCAGTGCTGGGAACTGAACCCAGGTCCTCTGCAAGAACAGCAAGTACTCTTGAGTTGCTGAGCTATCTCTCCAGCCCCATGAATTCTTATTTTGAAACCATAGTCTCATGTTTCCAATTATTGTCAAGGGACCCACCTTTTAGGCGCTTAATTGCTAAGATGCTTATTCTCAGAACAGGTGCAGGTACCTATAGAAGGAATATCATTCTGTATGTATTATTGCAGAAAATTATTATGGTAGCAGTTATTCCTTAACCAGCTATATGCCAAATAAAGGACCCAGAGACCTAATATTACAGTATATTTGATCACACTGTGAGTCCTTAGACTGAATTGAAACATCTGTTTCTACTGTAGGATGACTCAGCCTTTAATCTGAGAGCCTTCTGTTTACTGTAAACAAATAGATATGGTGTGGCTCACCTGTAAGCACACACCTTTAATCCAATAACTTTCTGTTTATTATAAACAAGTACTTATGGTGTGAGTCAGCTCTAAGCATACATCTTTAATCCAAGAGCTTTTTGTACACAGAATTAAGTAAAGTTAACCCTAGGTCAAGAGGGAGAGCAAGAAACCAGCTGACAAGGGATTAAACAGAAAGTACATTGAGCTGAAGGGTATTTAAGACAGTGTGGAGAAGGCATAGGAGTTCTTCCTTCAGAGGTTCTCTCCTTTGGAATTCTTCCTTTGGACTTTCCCCTTTGGGTTTTTCTCCTTCTAGGCTTCTTCCTCTAGATTCTGGGCTTTTTAGCTTAGGACTTTTGGCTGGGACATTGGTGGAATAGGAACATCAGCTGGGCACTTTCTCTGCGTCTCTGAGCTAAGAAGTTTTCAACCCAGCATCTGGGTCCTGAGTCTTCATTGGTGAAATTGAATGACTGGGGTATTTTAGTTTTTTTTTTTTTTTAAACAACACCTATGAGATTTATAATAAGCCTTAAAGCACTACAGCTAGGCAGATATCAACTCTTTGAGCTATCTTGTCTGCTTACCTGCCAAAATCCCCATAATACTTGCATATGTTCCATTTAGGCTGCTTCTGCTCCATCAGGCCAGTCCTCAGGGCAAGCTGCTCTTTGCTATGTGCTCACAGTATGTGCTACCCCATGGCGACTCCTTCCTCTACTCAGTCTCTCTCTCTCTCTCTCTCTCTCTCTCTCTCTCTCTCTCTGGTCTGCTCTGAGACCCACCATCCAATTCCAAGTCTTTCTGGCCAGCTACAGGCTGTCAGCAACTTTTATTAACCAATCAGGGATAAATGGGGAGCATTCTTTGCATCACATTAATATGGGAGATGGTTCAACATTCCTAACAATGCCTGTGGCAGGGCAGTAACCAGATCTCAAGGCACTGAAATCAGCATCTGAAAATACAATGCATAAGACCCTCCTCCAACAGGTACCTTTTTGGAACAATGCATTGCAGACATGAATGTTGAGAAGTTCTTTCTCTAAGTCTAGTCACTTCTATCTCTTTGGCTTTCCTCAACTGCTAAAAATTGAAGAACTGCTCAGGCTTTCCCTCAGTTCTAGTCAGTGATTTGGTTCTCAGTACAACTTCACCCAAATGGAGAGTGGCTAAAACAAATCTCTTGAGACCTTGCATGGCTGCAGTTACTTGACAGAATGGATTTCTGCTAGAACGTGCTTTACCTACCAGCAGAACACCTATGTAATCAACAGAATGAATCTTTAATGATGCTGTTGGCCTGATTTCATTCTTACTCTAAACAAGATTCCGAAAGGCAGATCTGGAGAGATGGCTCAGTGCTTAAGAGCAAGTGTGAGGACAGTTGGTTCTGTGCAGGGCTGTAATCCTAGCACCGAGAAGAGTGGAAACAGGAAGACCACTGAGGTTCACTGCCTTCCGGCCTTTGAGAGGGGGTTGGGAGGGCTAGGACACACACACACACACACACACACACACACACACACACATACACACACACACACACACTCTCCTGAGTTCTAGGTCCAGAGAGTAAGGTAGAGAGTGGCAAAGGGGAATGCTGGACCTAGTTCTCTATTCCCAGCTCCCACAGATACATACCTCAAAGCTTCAAATCCCATGAAATACTTTTAACAGAAGTTTCTCTGATGAACATGCCTTTCTGACATGTTCATGACTCTCTTTCAGTGGAGGCTCCATAGTCCTCAGATCAGCATGGCTTCTGGCCCACTTTCTTCTATTATCTGGTATTTTGGCAGATCACATTAACAGACTTTGTCCTTTATGTCCCTATTATACATTGTACCATTGCTGAGGTGTTGTGTGCAGAGTGAATTTCAGTGCCTCTTCACCTGGCCTGGTCATGTGATGCACTTCGACCAACTGAACACGAGTAGAAAAGACTCCTGAGCAGAGATTTTAAGAGTTTTAGTCTGCGTCCAGGTGAACCTCTGAGAACTGATGACCTCTGCCATGACAAAAACATTGAACTTCACTGTCCTTCATTCTCTGTGCCTTAGTTACTTTTCTGTTGCTGTAAAGAGAGTCCATGATTAAGGTGACTTATAGAAGAAACCATTTATTGGGCTTATAGTTTCAGAGGGGAGTCCATGAGCATCATGGTGGGGACCATGGCAGCAGGCAGGCAGGCCTGGTGCTGTGCTAGCCAGGAGCTTACATTCTTATCTGTGAGTAGGAGGCAAAGAGCTGAGAATTTCATGGGCTATTGAAACCACAAAACTTGCCCCTAGTACAGACCACCTCCAACAAGACCATACCTACTAATCCTTCCTAAACAGTTCCACAAAAATCCTATTCTATACCCAGTGAATAAGAATTACCCCCATAGGCTTAGATAATTGGTTTCTTGGTCCCAAGTTTATGGAACAGTTTGGGGAGGATTAGCAGGTGTGGCTTTCCACCAGTACATTTAAAAAGTGCCTCGATCTATAACTTATGTTCTGTTACTATAAAAAAACCTAAGAAAACTGTTACCATGTTGGAACATGGGATTGGAGTGACCTAAATCTGTTTTCCCAGCATATAGTCACTCAAATTAGGCTTCAAAATAATCTGTCTCCTATTCTCTTTGAGGTGAGAGTTGTAGTTTTGTTTTGACACAACTGATATCACACTGGCCAAACACTGCTGGGGTAAGACTCGAAGTTAACAGACATGGAAATGTATTCTGTCCCCCATGAGGCCATGACAAAGGCTTCAACAAATAATACTGCCTCAAGGAAATGAAAATTTAAGATCAATAATTTGAATTTCAACATTAACTCTGAGCCCTTCATGCAAAAATGTAGCCATACCCATTCCAATGTCTCCAAAGTCTCATCTAATCATAGCATCAACACAAAGTAAAAATTTTAATAGCTTTTCATCAAGCTTACTTGATAAATTTATGAATTAAGAAAATGACTTGGGGACAGGATAACAAATAATTTCATTTGAAAATGGGGGATAATAAACATTTAAATAGTCATATTTAGAACAATTTTGAATTTCCAGTGAACAAATGTTAACAGATCTCCTTGCTCTGGAAGTATGGACTGTCTCCTGGTCCCTGGTCCAGACCTTTTCTGAGAGTGATACCAAAATCCATTATTATTCAGCACTTGGGATTTGTGTTCTGGAAGGTCCTTATCATCTTTCCTTAGCTCTTCTTCAGAGGGCACTGAAGAATACATTGCTCTTGTTGACAGAACAGCCTCTTTGCCTGCTTCCTTCTACAGGAGCTGGAACCTTGAAGATTATCTTAAGTATTGAGTAAAGTCAATTTTAAATACTTCTTTTTATTTTTGTGAGTGTGGGTGTTTTGTCTGCATGTCTGTCTGTATACCATATGTATGTACTACTCACAGAAGCCAGAAGATCTCTGGCACTGGAATTTCAGATGCCTGTGAGCCACTCTGTGAGGGCTGGGAACTGAACCTAGGTCCTCTGGAAGAGCATTCAGTGCTCTTAACCACTGGGTCATTTCTCCAGCCCCTCAGTTTTTTTTAATATCATGTTTTTAGAGCACTTTCTTTTCTGTCATACATCTCTTAAAAAAACAAAACAAAAAAAACAACTTTGAGTTTTCTGAGTATTTGATTCCAATTGTTATCTTTAGCCAAAAGCTCCACTATTGTTCTTTTGGGAATATGATTCTCTTTCTTAGCCCAAGTAAGAATATTTTAGTCACTTCAGGCTTCTGAGACAAGACATTTAATGTTCCCATTAATCTTTGTATACAGCTGAAAGGATAAACTCTATGGTACTTTGGTCCGTTTTAAGGTCTCATCAAAGAGCATACTTTTGATCTCGAATAAGTGCCTAAAGTGGCTGAGCCTTTGTGTTGGTCTTTTTTGGGGGGTGAGAGGTAGGGGAGTGCAGAAGATGCTAGAACCTGGTCCTTGAACATGCTGGGCAAGCGCTCCGGCACTGAACTATATACTTTACACTTGTGGTTACTGAAACAAGATCTCGCTGAGCAGCTGAAGCCTTGGCTTTCCACATGCTGGATTAAAGGTGAGATGTACTTTAACCTGCCAGGTTGGAGCCAGGTTTTACTGACCATTCTTGCAGTTTGATGTGAAAAAGTTTTATTTTTTCCAACTCTGTATTTTCTGTGCTCTTGGTTTCCATGTATGTGTACTCTCAGACCATTTTCCCCCTCATTTTTCCTCTTTGCTTTGGTATCTGGCAGCAGCTAGTTCACCACCAACAGTGTGACTTAAAATCATTTCATTTGGTCTGATGCCTGTCTTTCAGGTAACTATGGTGACAGTTTTACCACTGCCTAGCAAAACTTCATTTTCTAGCTTCTCATAATGGATTCTGGGACATCTGCTACCCAGTCAGAAATACACTTTAAGGTTTTTGTGTCAGTACCAGCCCACTTCTAATTATGCATTTCTGTATAGTCAACTAAACCTCTGGTGTGGCACAGAAAAATCATTGCAAAGGAAAGTCCACTGTTGTCCAGCTGGTGTGGCCTTGGCTTACGCATATAGCTATGTTACCTGTAGGTGACTGGCTGTCTATGATTCCAACTTTTGGGCTGGGCCTAGGTTTGTTTGTTTTGGATTTCAGAAACTTTTCTCATGGAAGATAATAGAATACAAGGGGGAATCCCCGCTGCCCAAGCACACTTCAAGCCTTCTGTTGTTTCCTAATATCCCATTGGCTAGACTTTGCTATGAAACTTTTCAATTCCATTACTTGTATACTTGTATTGGCTGTATTAGTTTCTTTCTTTCTTTCTTTCTTTCTTTCTTTCTTTCTTTCTTTCTTTCTTTCCTTCCTTCCTTCCTTCCTTCCTTCCTTCCTTCCTTCCTTCCTTTCTTTCTTTCTCTCTCTCTCTTTTCTTTCTTTTTTCTTTTTTTTTGGTATGATACAAAGCTCTGATAAAAGCAATGGACAGGAAAAGGTTTATTTTTGCTTACAATTCCTAAGGAATATCATCAATTATGGTGGCAGGAATATGAGGCTTACCCCTCACTTGGCAGTTCAGAAGCAGAACAAGTACAGGAAGTGGGGGTAGGATACAATCTCTAAGGCCTGCCCTCAGTGACACACTTCCTTTAATAAAGTTTCAGCTCATAAAGGTTCCATACTCTACCCAGACTGGACAGCACCTGTAATGGGTGATCAAGTGCTCAAACACACAGCCACTGTGGGACACTTCACATTCAAACAATAGCACTGAGTTTTGCAAGTGTCGTTTCTTCTGCATCTAGGCAAAATGAGCCTAACATACACCTACAGGGAGTTAGGTATTTGTGTCTAAGAACGTGTCTGTTTCTTCTAGATTATTAGATTTCTGGTATGTAGTTGCTCATAGCAGTCTCTAGTGATCATTTATATTTCTGTGCTGGCTTCAATGTCCGTATTTTCATTTCTGACTTACTTATTTTACTCTTCTACCTTTTCTGCTTGATATTGCTGAGAGCTCTTTAGCTTGTCAGGTTTTTCAGTTTTTTTTGTTTGTTTATGAAAGTATAAATTCTTTGATTCATTGTTCTCATCTTATTGATTTCTTCTCTGAGCTTTATTATTTCTTCTAGTAATTTTAGGTTTGGTTTATTCTTGGTCTTTAGTTCCTTGTGGTGCAATGTATTGTTCATTGGAGAACTTTCTGCTTTTTTAAAATGCACTAATTTCTATAAAAGCTTCTCTCTTAGTATGACTTATGCTGTGCCTGACAGCTTTTGGTATGTGGTGTCTTCATTATCATTTATCCCAAGAAATCAAAAATATCTTTATTAGTTTCTTTACTGATTCATTTAGTTATTAGGAAGTTGTTTAATTTATACATATTTGTATAGTTTACAAAACTTCTCTGGCCATTTGTTTTTAGATTTATTGTCTTTTAGTTAGCAAAATTAATATGTTTTCAATTTAACAAATGTTAGAAGCTGTTGTTTTTTTTTAATAATTTATTTTTTATTTCTTCAAGTTCCATCTCAATCACAATCCCCTCCCTACTCCCCCTCAACTCCCCATCCTCTTCCCTTCTTTTTTTTTCAGTTTAAGGTATTTCTTTTTTCCCCCCAACAGCTCTCCCTTTCAGTCCAAAAAATGGTTCTTTTTCTTATAACTATAAATACAATACAAAACAACAGAAATAAATAGGCCACAATTATGAGAGTTATATGGCTTAGCATACATTACCAATGTCCAGTCCATATGTATTTGGCACCTGACTTTAACATTCTACTATCTAACCATCTCCATGTGTTTAAAGTTCTATATCTAACTCAGCTTTCATACTAACTTGCCTCATAATTTTAAAAATATCTTCTTAGATCCAGAACACCCTCTTGATTCCTAAACAACTCAAAATTTAACTATGAGACTCTAGCTATCTATTCTTCAACCACCTCAGAGACCTGAGAGGGATAAATATATCTGATTATATAGGAAGTGCAGGGCCTGCAGCTTCCAAAACTAAGAAATGACATACCAGTGGCTGCCTGGACAGTTCCCATTTTCTCTCCATACATTACAGCATCAATCTTCAGCCAATTGGCTCCATTTCTCTGACAGACATTGATTGTAGAACAGGAATTATGAAGGACTTGCCTACCCTGTCTTGGCAGAGCTAGGCTGTCGACTTATCTGCTTCCAAGTTTTGTCCTTTTTGGACAGAAGTCTGTCTACAGTTGAAGCAAGGGGTTTTTCTTGCCAAGAGAATGGCTTACCACCAATTCAATCATCTCCCACTGGAGATTCTTTGATGCTCATCTTCTACTTGGAGTAGAATAGGGGGTGCTGTCAGGAGCTGACATGTCTCGATATCAAAGCTGTTTTTGTGGTCTGTCACATGACAAGTGCTGGAGAGCACTAAGTGTGCTACCTCGAAGAATGAGTGCTTGCTGCCGTTAGAAGACCCCTTGGAGATGTCTGTTAGGTCCATTTTCCCTAGATGCAGTTATCTCAGGTCTATTGGTTTTTCTGCCTAAATGATTCATCCATGTTCAAGGCAATGTGTTTAAGTCCTATATTGTTAATG
Organism: Lophiomys imhausi; assembly: GCA_907164525.1. NCBI lineage: Eukaryota > Metazoa > Chordata > Mammalia > Rodentia > Muridae > Lophiomys > Lophiomys imhausi. The sequence continues at coordinate 2,946,866 of CAJQZJ010005154.1, read as the reverse complement.
GATTGAGTTTATCTTTCCCTTCAGATTTATTAAAAATTGCTTAGATATTTACACATTGGCTCATGTCTATAATTGTAACCACCTCTGGCTGAATCAACACCTCCATTGTTAGATAAAGGTCTTTCTATGTTCTTTTAGTACTTTTGGTTTAAAGTCTACTTTATCTTTTCTAAGTGTGGCTGTCCCACCTTTGCTTTGGATTCCAATTACATAGAGCATTATATCTCTCCACTTTCAGTTTTTGTCCTTGGAGATTATGTCTCATGAGCAGATAGTTGTATTTTTAAAAAATCCATTTAATCCCTCTACATATTTTAATTGGAGATTTTAATCCACTTACATTTAAGGTCATTATTGATGGCTTATGTACTATTACTGCCAGTTTATTTTTGCTTTCTGGTATATCTACAGTTTCTTTTTTCCCTTTTGTACAAATTTCTTTTTCGGCTAAGTGATTTTCTCTAGTTGTGCTTTTGTTTTTATTTTTAAAAATTGTGTGTGTGTGTGTTTGCGTGCATGTGTGTGTGTGTGTTTGCGTGC
>CAJQZJ010005154.1:2889724-2946316 GCA_907164525.1 Lophiomys imhausi | reverse complement strand
TTTGCGTGCATGTGTGTGTGTGTGTTTGCGTGCATGTGTGTGTGTGTTTGTTTGCGTGCATGTGTGTGTGTTTGTTTGCGTGCATGTGTGTGTGTTTGTGTGCATGTGTGTGTGTGTTTGTTTGCGTGCATGTGTGTGTGTGTTTGTTTGCGTGCATGTGTGTTAGTGCAACACTGTGTGCCCAAACATGTCCATAGAGCCCAGAAGGAGGGAGTCAGATGTCCCAGAACTGGACTTACAGATGGTTGTGAGTTGCCATGTGGGTGAGGGGAATGGGATCTGGGTCCTCTGGAAGAGTAGCCAGTGGTCTTAATCACTGAGCCATCTCTCTAGCTCCCAGTAGTATGTTTTGATTTCAGATTTTTACCTTGTAGATTTTAAATGTTCGTTATACACATTTTTTATGTTTTAAGCATATTCATGTAGATTTACATATTTCTTTTTTATCTTTATTTTAAAGATACAATTCTTCCATGCACTGTGTTTACACCATTAGAACATTCTCAGTCTGTCTGCATAGTTGCTCCTACCCACCAGTTTTACACCTTCTAACTTTTTTCCCCTGTGGCTTTTGCTTCCTTCTTTCATCGAGAAGATTTCCGTTAGCATTTCTTTTTTTTTTTTTTTTTTGTTTGTCTAGGGATTCTTTGCTCTCACTCAACTGTGATGGCTCACTTTACTGAGTAGGTTGGCAGCTCTGGTCTCTCCTTACACTGTGGTCTCTCATTCCACTCCCTGCTGTCAGGTAGGGTGTCTGTTGAGAAGTCTGTTGTCATGTGAATTGGAACACACACCTAGTGTTTGTGAATTCCCTCCCCCCCGTGTGTGTATGTGTGTGCACATATGACCATGTGTGTACAGGCATGTGCACGTGTGTGTGTGTGTGTGTACATGTGACCATGTGTGTACAGGCATGTGCACATTTGACTGTGTGTGGTGTATGTGTGTGTACATGTGACCATGTGTGTATAGGCATGTGCACATGTGTGTGTACACGTGACCATGTGTGTACAGGCATGTGCACATGTGTGTGTACATGTGACCATGTGTGTACAGGCATGTGCACATTTGACTGTGTGTGTGGTGTATGTGTGTGCACATGTGACCATGTGTGTGCAGGCATGTGCACATTTGACTCTGTGTGTGTGTGTGTGTGTGTGTGTGTGTGTGTGTGTGTGTGTAGACCAGAGGATGACACTGAGTATCCTCAGATGCTGTCCACCTTTTTTGAGACAAGGTCTCTCACTGGTCTGCAATTACTCATGTAGGCTACACTGACTGTCCAGTGAGCACCAGGGTTTCATCTCCCCAGGTCTGTGATTAGAGCATCTGCTACCATGCCAGGCATTTCTTTTCATGGTTCTGAAGATTGAGGCCACATCTTTGTGCTTGCAAGGCAACCACCTAACCAAGTGAGCCTCCTCCCATACCTGAGTTGAAGTGCTTGCCTGGGCCCCATCTATACCGGGATGTTTGCATTGTCCTCTACACTTGAAGAGTTCTCTGCCATCTCTTTGAATAAGCTTTCCACCCTTTGACATTCTCAAAGCCCCCTCGAGCTCCAGCAATGTGAATACTTGTTCTTGTATTTCTGTCCTGTAGTTTCCATAGGATTTATTCAGTCCACATCCTTCATTTTTCTCATTTGAGATAGCCTGTCTTTGGGCTTACTGGATGGTCTTCTTTTTGTTTGAGTCTAGTAAAGATGCCTTATATAATATTTTACATTCCATTTGTGTGCTTTTCTGCTTGAAGATTTGTTTTTTAAGATTTCTATCTACTGTCTCCAATGAATTAAAGAATTTTATTTCTGTTTTATTTAAGATTTATTTACTTTATATGTTTGAGTGTTTTATCTGCCTGTGTATATGTGCACCACATGTGTGCCTGGTGTTTGTGAAGGCCAGAAGAGGACTTCAGATACTCTGGAACTGAAGTTACAGATGACTTTAAGCTGATATGTGGGTTCTGGGAACTGAACCCAGGTCCTTTGCAAGAGCAACAATTGTTCTTAACCCCTGAGGTATGTGTTTACTTAACCTTTATTGAGTTTAGTATAAAACAGCCATTTCAAAATCTCTGTGAGCGAGTTTGTACATTTCCATTGCTTTCTGGTCAGTTTTTGATGCCTTATCTGTTAGGTAAGGTAATGGTCCCTTGAGAGCTCTTGGTGCTTTGTGCTGTATGGAAGAACTTCTTCTTGGACAGACTAGGAGTTTATTCAGAATTCACTGCATGGATTTATTTGTGCCTCTATTCATCCAGAAATTCTACAGGCTGCCGTGTGTGTGTGTGTGTGTGTGTGTGTGTGTGTGTGTGTGTCCTGAGCCTATAGTCACTGACCTTACTATAACACTAGAGGGTGTGTTTATACATTTCCTAAAGCCATAGTTGGTGTATTACCAACACTTCAGCATTAGAGGGCACCCCAAAACCATATTTGTAGTAATCAGCAGTTGAGGTGGTTTTTCAGAATAGACTAGGCATTAAAGTGATTTCTACTTATTCATTTAGATATTTTTAAAGAGGATGTCTCTGGGCTGGCAAGATGGCTCCGTGAGTAGAGGCTCTTGCTGCCAAACCTGACCACCTGAATTCCATTCCGGGACTACATGGTGGAAGGAGAGAACCTACCCCCTGAGGTGTCCTCTGACTTACACACACACACACACACACACACACACACACACACACACACACACACGTGAATGATAAAAAATTAAGAAGGGATTTTCAAGTATTAAAAAGTGACAACTTTATTTTCAACCCAAATATCAGAATATTCAATGAGAAGCTGTGCAGTGAGGGTAGCTAACACTAAAGCAGCTTATTTGAAACCAGATCTTCAGATGATTGTGAATGACTGTCAGTCTAAGAATACAGACTCCTCCCTCTTAATCATTAATTTTTGCATTAAAACATTTTCTTAGTTGAGCAGTGTTGTTCTGAGATGTCCATGATATACTGTCATTCTTCAAAATTCTTGTAAACAGCAAAAAGAGCATGCTGCCAAGCCAGTTCTGTTGGACGTACACATGACTGGCTCTTCCAAAGGCTCCAGTCTCAAAGACCTGGAACTGTGTTCTGTCCAGAGTAACAAACTCCCAGAGAAGGTAAGGGGACTGAGGGAGGACCAGCAACATCCCATTGCCCACACTTCACAGAGGCTATTATTTTCATTTTACTAATAGGAAAGGGGAACAGAAATAGGAATTAATGGATCTGGGCCACTAATAGTAAGATTAGATTTGTTTATTTCCAAAGGCAATTTTTTTTCCTTTCACTGCTTGTATTTGAGGTGTCTCAGTAGGTGGTTCTTAAGTCCTCCTTGTCACTGGTGCTTGTGTTACTATCTTAAATTTGTCAAGACATTTTAGACTCTTGAAACATTGCCCAGCAATGTAAAGTGCTGAGTATATGCAGGATGTGATGTCCCTGTTTCCCCTGCACAGGGTTTTCCCTGCAACGATACTGGTGAGTCAGATGTACAGACACTTTAATGACTCGGGACATTTCAATATCTAGTATCTTTTTTGACTCCTACAACTCTTGCTGTTTAATAATAAAAACGCTGACATTTAGGTAGATCAAGCGGGCTCCTTGCAGTAACACCAGAGAGTAAGAGGCAGGGTATGAAGCTGCAGCCCAAGCCAGCTGGCTCCCTTTAGCATGCTCTATTCCGCTCACTGGCGGTGATGAGTCAGTACCCCCCCCCACACACACACACACCATGCCTTTTCAGTTTTTTCCATATCTGTCCCTCCCCTTTTCTAAGTTTATACATCTGAGAAAGGTGCCTTGGAAAACAAAGAAGACATAAGCCCATGACCTGAGCCACATGCCCTGCAGAGCAAGGAAGGCCTGAGTGTTGAGAGAGTTTCCTCTGCTCTCCAAAAAAAAAAAAAAAAAAAAAAGGCTGGGTGTGGGAGATAGATGGAAATTTCACAGTAAAAAGGAAGGAAGCAAGTAATAGAGAAAGTCTATTCCTTACTTGTTATTTGTAATCCCCCATCTCCAAACACTAGGACAATTAAAAGTAGGATTATTAAAAAATAACAAGGGTATTATTCATAAAGCATATAATACTTATATTACAAAGATTCTGGCCTTTAGGATCAGGTGCATCAAACGTCCAGTACCCACTCTGCTATTTTGATCATGGAGCGATTACTCCTCACCTTTCTAACCTCATGTCCCTCTTTTTCAAAAACTAAATGAGCCAGTTAGTCCAGTGTGCTAAGTTTCTCCCAGTGTCTGTAACACATGGATACTCCCTGGAAAAATACAGAAGAAAATCAAGAGGGATTAAGACACCGGGGGGGGCGGGCATTAAAAATGTCCAATAAGAGACTGCCTTATTGGAAAACTATGTACACTCCGTAGAGTATTATTTAGTAACTATTTTACATGTTTTTTAAATTTTGCTATTTTATATTTTTAGATGCATCTTGATTATATAAATTAGTGAATTTTCCTTTAACAATAGTAGCCTGCAAAATTCCATGATCATCAAGAGGAAATAGATCCTCCTCACAGAAGAGGAAGTACAATGTTCCTAGTGTGTGAGCCCCATGCCAAAGAACACTTCCTGGCCTTACTCTTGGTCAGCAGATGACTCAGTAGAGTCAGGTGGTAAGGAGAGGCATCTTGGAACAGGTGGCATTTGGTACAGATTTAAGTGTAAAGAAGTAGAAATAAGAGGAGTTGAATACATCTCTGTTTATCCTTCAATCAGATCTGTGAAAAAGGTCCATGGTTCGAGGAGCCTAAGACAGAATGTAATGTTGGTGAGCCCTGAAGGGTATTTCAAGAGAAGTTCAGGAAAAGAGACCATTCAACATGAATAGTTACACTTATAACTTATAGAAACTTCAGAACATTTGAAAGCTTAATTAATACAAATAGCCCAGTACTGTAGAACTCTGTCCTCTGGACATGATGTGGTTACTTCTCCTGAAGTCAGAGCAGCTTTGATTACCATGCCAGACCCTCACAAGATTGGACTTGCTAACATTTCACTGTGAAAGGGCCACATGAGGTCCCACGACTATGGAGATATATAAATGGTTAACAATTATGGGAGGGAGAGGAGCTGTTCTTTGATGACATCAACCTATAAGTTGCCAAGGATCCCTAAAGAAACCCTAATAAACTCACTGGTTTATCAAGCTAGACTTTCCTGGAATCATTTCTCTTTAAAATTTTATTTACTTATATATTTAAGTGTGTGTGTATGTTGTGGGGGTATGCATATGCATGTGTGCCACGATGTGCATGTAGAGGCCAGAGGACAACATACAGGAGTTCATTTTCTTTCTACTATGTGGGTACCTGGTATTGAACTCGGGTCAGACTTGGCAGCAAGCACATTTCCTTGCTGGGCCATCTCACTGGCCCTTGGGTGGAATCATTTCTGATCTGTAATGAAAAAGCACTCATTTATTTAGAGTGATATCATAAGCCTGTGATCCATTGTGAAATCCACTAGAAATGTTGGGATAGGGAAATAAAATGTATCGGGGGGGGTGGGTTCCACTGTAGCTCACCTGTTCTCTATGTAGAGAACAAGATGGTGGCATCTACTTGCCACTAATAATGGATTAGCTCACTGAGTTATCAGAAGCTGCAGGGCATTGTTAGCTTTAAAAGAAAAAGTAGGAGACAAGGTCAAACCCCAGAGAGAAATACACCTTCTGGGAATTCTGAGCCTCAGGGTGACTGAGCTCGCTGGAGGACAAGGTGATGAGTGCTATGAAGGCTGCTAATGGCTACCACTTAGCACCCTGAGGGGTGAACTCCTTTTGTTTTGTTTTTTTGAGACAGAGTTTCTCTGTGTATCAGGTCTGGCTGTCCTAGACTCACTTTGTAGCCCAGGCTAGCCTTGAACTCACAGAGATAGACCTCTTCACCCTTGCAATCTCTGCCCCAAAACAAAACAAAAAACAAAGCAAAATTTCACCATGGAAGCTGCAGTGTGTCATGATGTGTCCCACAGCATACCTTATTTGTCCAAATAGTTTTACTTGCAAATGTTCATTGCAGTGAGTCATTGGTCTGGTTGGAGACCTCTGGCTTCTGCTACACTATCAATACTGGATCCTCACCTGGACTGTTCTCAGATATCCTGTTGTTGCCCGGTGTCATGGAAATCCTGCAGCTTTGGATCTTCAGGACAGGCTCCTTCACATGCTCCAGCAGTTCATAAATGGGGTAGATGTTGGTGTGGGCCAACTCAGAGCCCTGGTTCTGGGCCTGGGTGGAAGCTCAGTTGGTCATCCCACCAACTCTCCTGCGTGTGAACCACCAGGACAAACTCTCCCATTTTGTCCAGGTGAGGGGCAGGGACATCTCTCCTGCTCTCATGCTCTGGGGTGGGAGTGGGGAATGAAGGCATAGTTTTCTAAAATTGTTATATTAATATCTCTACCTCCCTTCCAACCCACCAGCCCAAGGTACGGGCGAAAAAAGCTTAGTAGAGACAGAGAATGTAGACCTCTTTAGTTCCTTGAAGCAATTTGTCAGGATTCCAGTAGTTCAGCCAAACAGCATACACAGGAACAGGTACCAGCAGCAACATGAGCCAACAGCAGCAGTTCAGGGGAGGTCTAGAAGAAACAGCAGCAGTGACAGCATCTCTGGTATTGGTGGCAGCAGTGAAAACAGTTGCTGCACCCCTGCTTGGGGCCATTTCTCTTCAACCTGACCTGGGCCATGATCTTTAGCATCGAAGGCACAGTAAATCTTGGAAGAAGCAAGTCTCAAAATGTTGTCTGGAGTATTTTGAATCGAAGCAGGGAGAAGCGATGCTAAGCAAAAGCCCCTCTTTGTTTCTGGAGTCTCTATTTATACCCCCTCAAAATCCACATAAGAATGTTTTCTAATTGGCTAACATTACACTCCCCTGCACGAGGCACTTCCTGTTTACCAAGATCACACACTCTCCAAGGAGTTTGTCTATCAAAGGATATTTTCCAGCAAAAAGCGTGTTTCTCAAATGTGACAGTTTCTGGCTGGCAAAATGTCATGAGCTCTTCCATCAGGATGTTTTCTTTTTTTTTCTTTTTTTTTAAATAAGTACTTTATTTTTTTTTCAAGTTACATCTCAGCCGCAAACCCTTCCCTATTCCCCCTTCTTGTCCCACCCTTCCACCCTCTTCCCCCCCCCAACAGCTTCTCTTTTCATTCCAACAAATGGTTCTTTCACTTATAACAGTAAATTCTATACAAAACAGCAGAATTAAATATGCCACATTTATGAGAGTTAAATGGCCCAGTATACCTTCCCAATGTCCAGTTCATACATATTTGGCCCCTGACTTTAACCTTCTACCTTCTAACCATCTCCATGAGTTTAAAGTTCTATAACTGACTTAGTTTTCATACTAACTTGCATCACTATTATAACCATCTTCTTAGATCTAGAATGCCCTCTTGATTCCTAAACAACTCAAAATTTAGCTATGAGACTCAAGCTGTCTATTCTTCAACCACCTCAGAGAGCTGAGAAGGATAAATATATCTGATTATATAGGAAGTGCAGGGCCTGCAGCTTCCAATACTAAGAAATGACAAACCAGTGACTACCTGGACAGTTCCCATTTTCTCTCCATACATTCCAGCATCAGTCTTCAGCCTTTTGGTCCTGTTTCTCTGACAGACATTTATTGTAGAGCAGAGATTGTGAAGGACTAACCTAACCTGTCTTGGCAGAGCTAGGCTGTTGACTTCCTTGCTACCAAGTTTTGTCCTTTTTGGACAGCAGTCTGTCTGCAGTTGAAGCAAGGAGTTTTTACATGTCAAGAGATAGGCTTGCCACTAATTCAACCATCTCACACTGGAGATTCTTCGATGCTTATCTTCTACTTGGAGTAGAATAGGGGGTGCTGTCAGGAGCTGATATGTCACGATATCAAAAAAAAATCTTAATTTAAGACCACATCTTTGAATGCCATATCATGCCCCTCTCATGAGTCTGTTTTTTATCGATGGACAAAACACCCCCACATCCCATGCTTGAGACCAAAACAAAAACCACATTGATTTAACACAATATGTATGCAATAACAAATAGTGAAAAAAGAGGCTATGAATTTGAAGGAGAATGGGGAGGAGCTATATGACAGGGTTTGGAGGAAAGAAAGGGAATAAGGAAATGTAACCAAATTGTAATCTCAAAAAGGAAAAAAGTAGGGGGATGTAACTGAACTTTTAAAAATTATTCAATACTTATTTATTAGTACAATATTTACTTATACAAATATAAACACTTTACTACTAATCCTACAAATTCCTACAATCCCTTTAACCTAGCCACTAAACCTATTGATAACTATTACAACTATTTTCATAACCTTTTAGAAGGATACAGTCTCTGGGGCAGGTCCTCAGTCATCAGGAACACAGTCTCTGGGGGTAGACCCTTTAATGCACTTAGCAGTCCTTTTTTCTGGAATATTTCAGATGTAGATTCGTCAGGGTAAATTGGCTATGGCAGTCTCACCTTAAATAAGGCTTGAGGCTTTCTTCTCTCTGGGAGACCCCAGCTGTCTGTAGGTGAACTTACTTCCTTCGTATCAGCAACTCTGCTGCTCTGCATCAGTCCTTAAAGCTGGCCACAGTTTCGTTTAGGCCCCTGTTCGGACAGGTCAAACCCCTCTAGGCAAAAGCTGAGCCACAGGGTTTAGTCCTTGGCCTTTTGCTGTCTTGCTGAGGCTTTCTCTGCTCACCAGCTTCTTTCTGCCTCAGGAAGATCCTGCTATCAATTCACCAGTACTTTCTCTATCAGGACTGGTGGAGCTCTCTAGCATTGGGGGGGCCTCTAAGCTGGGGCTCCCCCAGGCTTATCCACTTGTCCTTAAATAGGAGTTCTCCTTGTTCCACCTGCTTCAGCTTGATTTGGGCTCCACCCACTTAGCAGCTGAAAATAATGCCAGGCCAAATACTTTGTTTCTAGTCCATTAAGTCTTTCCTGTTTTTCCTGGCTTCGACTTTGTTTTTCAGTCCATAAAGTCTCCTGTTTGTTTCCTGTTTTCACCTGACTTCATCCTTGTTTTTCCATAAGATGATAAGCTAATTGGTCACGGCCAAGTTGATCTTCATGCCCCGAATTAAGAGACTGTATCAGAAACCTAGATATTTATTAATCTAACTCCCTACAGGGGGAGGCTATGAAATATTCTTACCAGGGAAAAACCAGACTGGTTGGAACAATATTACAACCCACCACATCCCTGAAGCTTTTTTCTATCCCTTCTCCCTCATTATCTTTTTCTACAATAACTACCACCTACAATGTACAATTTACTGTGTAGTTATAAAGTTTTTATACTATTTGATTTAGGTATATTTCTGTCTTCACAGTAAATTGAAAATATGATCCATTATATTTCCCTTAAAATTTTACCATAGTGCTAAAAGTGTTTAAGTTCTTTGTTGTAACAACAAAATGATTGATAGCATTTATATGGTATAATCAAAGCCACAACTTTCATCTGCAACTGCATGATGCCTGCAGCTATGGATAGGAAACGTTCGTTCGCTTATTATTATTTTATTTACATGAGAAAGTGCCTGTTTTGTTTTCTTGAGAAGCAGTATAGCCCAGGATGTCCTTGAACTCATGGTCTTCCTGACCCCGGCCTCCTGAGTGCTAGGATTATGCATGCACATCACCATGCCCTGAGTGAGAGAGTGAGTTCAGAGAACAGTTAGTTCTTAGAAGATGAAAGACGGCTCGGTGATGCATTCAGCACATATTTGTGACATGCCTAAAGACACCTCCCTTCATAGAGCATATACAAATCCTGGGGTGTTTCATAATCAGAGAAAGACTCAGACAGAATCTCAGTTTTGGGAAATGGCATGGTAGGAAGGCTACCACAAGCATATATCATCGTACTCTGGCATAACATTAGACTGGAAGGTTAGCTTAGGTTTAGCCACCAGGTATCAACATAGTATTTTCAGACTGCATTTGTCAAAGCTTCCCAGCGATAAATCAACTGTTTTTCGGCCACCAGGTGCTGTGTTTTCCTTTTTCTTGTAAAGTACATTCACAAAAGACTAGTTTTCCCATAGAGTTAATAGAACTTAGCTTTCTATTATGCTAGCTTGCAAAGCAGCCTGTAGCTAGAAGCTGATCTTGGGCTGACTTCTGGTCAAGACAGTCAGGGTCAGGAGCACCTGGATTGCCCTGGTGTCTTATGACCACAGCAGGTGTGCATGCTCCCACAAGGGATGGTGAGACCCCTGAGACCACCACAGAGGATTCTGGAGCTCATGGAGTAAGTAGTCTCACTTTCCCACTGAGCTTCAATAGTGAGAGGAAAAACTAATTTTTGTTTCCTTTCTCATGATTCCCCTCTCTCATTTCACAACCAACACCCACATTTAAATCCACATGTATAAATATATATTATGAGCTAGATTAGGTGTGAGAAAGTCATGCAATATTTACCTTTCTGAGTCTGGGTTACCTCACTTAATATAAATTTCTAGATCTAACCATTTTCTGGAAATTTTATAGTTTCATTTTTCTTCATGGTTGAATAAAATTCCATTGTATATGTGCCATGTTTTTATTATCTGTTAATCTGAAAACTATAATTTCTGAGGTTTGATCTGGCCTTCCCTTTCTTACCTATACAGGCCATATGGAACATGGGTAATTTAGAAACAGAAAGACTTGGGATTGAATCTGGGCCCCTCACTACTTACTAGGTATAGGACTTCAGGCAAATTATAGTTTTCTGTCTGCAAAATAGGGCAATACCAATTTAATGACAATGGCATAGCTAGTCAATGTTGGAAGTGAAAAGCTGTCCATAACTCTGCTTGATATGCATCCATATCTATGGCCTTACCTTGTGATGACAGGCATTTGATAGTCCCCTTACTTCTTACACCAATTGCTTTCCTGGACAGGGCAGTCTTCTTGATGATCTAAAGAATGGTTTCCTCACTTCCATCCTTAGATAGAGAAGGGCTAGAAACACATCAAGGATACTGAATGCCCTTCCTTTGGTCTTCATTTATGGGCATTCTACCCTTCTCTTGCCATTCTTCTAAAGTATGGCTTTCTCTTTTTCATTATTGTGTATCTTAATGTTTTATAGGCTTATTTATATATTGTATTTGACTGTAGGCAAGATGAATTCCTCAGGACACCAGATTATGTCATAGACTTTAATTGAATACCCCCAATGAATCTAGCACAATACTATGCATGTAGAAATTTAGAATATTTAAGGATTTGAACTAAAACTAACTCAAATAATGTACACACACACACACACACACACACACACATTGTACTACTTAGTTTTAATTTTCATATTGAAAGCCTAGAGTTGTCTGAGAGAAAAGCTTTGGTTGAGGAATTGCCTAGATCAGATTGGCCTGTGGCATGTCTGCAGGGGATTGTCTGGGTGTTTTGCGTGGATATATATATATCTGTAGGCCACATGCCTGCAGAGGCCAGAAAAGAGAATTTTATTGTATCTACTGGGACTGGAATTACAGAAAGTTGTGAACTGCCATGTGGATTCTGGAAACTGAACCCAGAAAGAACAGTCAGTGTTCTGAACTGCTGACCATCTGCTCTGATGGCTACTCCAGACACCACCCTGATTATTTATTGATGCAGGAGGGTCCAGCCCACTGTGGGCAACATCATCCCTAGGCAAGTGGTTCTGGACTATGTAAGGAAGCTAGGTAAGCCTAAATCTGTGAGTAAGTGAACCAGAGAGAAGCCAGCAAACAGTGTTCCTCCATGGTTCCTGCCATGGGGCTTGAATCTCCAAGTTCCTGCCTTGAGTTTTTGCTCTAACGTCTGCAAATGATGGATTGAGAACTGGAAGTATAAACCAAATAAACCTTCTCCTCCACAAGTTTCTTTTCGGTGGAGAGTTTGACCACAGCAGCAGAAAGGAAAGTAGACTATATACACAAGAAACAAACAAACAAACAACAAGCAATAAAGCAGAATCCATGGAATAATTTGAGACAGGAAGATTTTTCCCTTTCTTTTGTATGTATTTATTTATTTATCTCTTTTATATATTTTTAAAACAAAGTCTCACTCCATAGCTCAGTCATCCTGGAACTCACCATGTAGCCTGGGCTGCCCTTGGACTCCTAATGGTTCTTCTATCTTAGCCTCACAGATGTAAGCACCTGCCTTGTACAATGTTTTCTTTAAAGAATATGATTATTTTCTTGTCATTAGAAGACACTCAGCTAGCTCTAATTACGCTTTTTGAGATGGTCCACCTTGACTGTACTAATCCCCGCTTGTCCTCTTTTCAGCCAGGATCCCTGTGTGTCTGTGAACACAGACACAGAACCAGCAGCAGCCCCTTCTCCACCAGCCAGAGCTAATGATGCTTACCAACTCCGAGCTGCCAAGGGCAATGCTAAAGCAGAGGCATACAAGCTAGTGCTGGACACCTGCTCTGTGTCACTCACTGATTCTGGTATTCTTCCTCCTCTTATCAGTGACTGGATCTTTTCTCATAATGGTGAAGCATGTTGAGATATTTCTTCAGCACCCTACAATCAGGAAGATTTGAACAACTCCTGGCTATTCCAGTATCCACCTGGTGTGCCACCAGATTTTACAGTCACCTCACCATGAGCAGTGTCTGTGTGCCGCAGCTTGAGGACCAAGTGAGCCACTGTTGACTCACTCTCAGAGTGAGAAGGAACAGCTATGCAGACCTGACACCCTCATCCGCCTAACATCCCAGTAAATAACAATGAAATTGATGAACACATTATGCTATACACAGCTTGTTATGAATTTCTGAGATAAAAAGCTGCAGTGCAGTAATATATTATAATACACCCACTTTCTCTTAATTTTGCAATATGTTTCTCTCACTGTTTTTCTTCAAAGTCTTGTAATTCTCAGGAAATTTAAGTTTGGATATGTACTGATTTAAATTGAACAATTTTTATTGCTGTTTCTGTCAATAGGTTTCAAAACTTTGTCTAATATTAAAATAAAGGATTGTCATTCTAGTAAAATCAACACCACTAGTACTTATGTAACTATTTCAAAATAAAATTTCCTTCAAATATCATGCCTTGGCATAAAAGATATATGGGTAGATAGAAACAGTGGAAGGGGACCAATATCTCTATGTATATATACACATGTATATAAACCATAAAATGCTTTTGTTATATTTATATGTGGTTTTTTATTATTTTAAAATACACACACACACACACACACACACACACACACACACACACACACACACCACAGTGTGGTTTGAATGTATTCTCTTCTTAAAAATTCAGGTATTGTCAGTGTGACAGTGCTCAGAAGTGATACTTTTAAGAGTTGATTAGAGCCATATTGTCTTTTCTCTAATGAATGAGACTAAAACCCATGGAAAAGACACTCTACTTAGCATTTGTCTGGTTGGCCCTTCTGCCTTCAATGTACCATCTTGGAAATGGGAGTGGCCATGTCCAGATCACTGCCTCTGTCTGCATCTTGCCCTTGTTCTTTCCAGCCTTCAGAATTGTGAGAGCTAAAATTCTACTGTTTATACATTTTTTAACCTATGATAGTTCTTCTAGAGGAGCATGGACTGAGATAATGTGTGTCTGATAGTCTTTGGTCATTACTTTCTATAGCCCGTGAGATGGGTGTGTCACAGACACCTTCCCACAATGCACTTAACTCATCACTTATAGATTTCATTGTCTGTAGTCTTCATTTTGTTTCTAAGGCAGAGGGAGGGATTCATAGAAGAGTGGTTAGGGCTTTGTGGCCAGACAGCTCTGTTCAAATTGCTGACTCTGCCTCTTACTAAAAGCCTTGGCTTTCCTATTTATAGTAAAATGAAATTAGCAGTCCCTATCTATTGCACTGTTGTGAGGAGAAAATGAAATATCCACGCATAATGTTCAGCACAGGGCCTGCCACCTCTGACAGTAATTATTAGTGACATTACATCAATATGTCTTTGTCTTTCCTTTCAGATAATGTGTCTTACAATTTGGTGATGCATTTTCTATTCATCTTTCCTATAATTACTCTGACCTTTCATGCCTTTTGTCCATTAGCAATTTTTCTGATATTCCATTTTCTCTTCTCTGTCATATTTTGGTCAAATAACTCTACATTATCATTTTAGTAATTACAGTTGAATTCACAACTTATATCCTTCATTTTTATACTTTGTCATTTGTGTGTACATGTGCTGTGTATGTGTGTGTATGCATGTTCTAATGGGTGTGTGAGTGTGTGTGTGTGTGTGTGTGTGTGCATGCACACGTATGTGTGTATGCACTTGGAGGTCCAAATTTGATGTTAGATTTCTTACCATATTGCTTTCTATTTGTTTACTGAGGGAAAGTCTCTCACTGAACCTGGAGCTCACCAATTCTGTATATTCTAGGTAACCATCTTGCTCCATGGACCCTGACTCTACCTTCTGACTGTTGGGATTGTTAGCTTCTTTCCCTGTCTGGTTTTCCATATGTCCTGAAGATCCAACCTCTGGTTCACATGCATACACAACATCGTTTTATCTACTGAGCCACCTTTCCAGCTCCTTTCTGCCTTAAATTAGACAACTGTCACTTTACAAACAAAGTAATAATCCTATAGTAGTTTAATCTATTTCTTTTTTTCTTTACTTTTTATTTCTTCAAGTTACATCTCAATCGCAATCCCCTCCCTATTCCCCCTCCAGTCCCACCCTCCCACCCTCAACCCCCCATCCTCTTCCCTTATTTTTTCTTTTAAGTTTAAGGTATATCTTATTTCCCCCTACATTTTCCTCTTTCAGTCCAACAAATGGCTCTTTCTCTTATAATAATAAATACAATACAAAACAACAGAGGTAAGTAGGCCACAGTTATGAGGGTTATATGGCTTAGCGTATATTCCCAATGTCCACTCCATATGTATTTGGTACCTGACTTTAACATTCTACTATCTAACCATCTCCATGAGTTTAAAGTTCTATATCTGACTCAACATTCATACTAACTTGCAACACAATTTTAAAAGCATCTTCTTAGATCTATAACACTCTCTTGACTCCTAAACAACTCAAAATTTAATTATGAGACTCTAGCTATCTGTTCTTCAACCACCTGAGAGGGATAAATATATCTGATTTTATAGGAAGTACAGGGCCTGCAGCTTCACAAACTAAGAAATGACATACCAGTGGCTGCCTGGACAGTTCCCATTTTCTCTCCATACATTACAGCATTGATCTTTAGTCGTTTGGCCCCGTTTCTCTGACAGACATTGATTGTAGAACAGGGGTTATGAAGGACTTACCTACCCTGTCTTGGCAGAGCTAGGCTGTCGACTTACCTGCTTCCAGGTTTTGTCCTTTTTGGACAGCATTCTGTCTACAGTTGGAGCAAGAGGCTTTTCCTACCAAGAGATAGGCTCACGACTAATTCAATCATCTCCCACTGGAGATTCTTCGATGCTCATCTTCTACTTGGAGTAGAATAGGGGGTGCTGTCAGGAGTTGATATGTCTTGATATAAAAAAATCTAAAGTTACGAAAACATCTTTGAATGCCATATTCTGCAGATCTCTAGAGGTTTTTGAAGAGGCCCTATCTGTCTCTTATATTAGGGTAAGCAGATGTTGCTTGTCTCTTAGCAGGTTTATTTCTGATTAGCTTAGCAAATAACTATAATAGGCTGTCATAGTACCTAACAGAATGACCAAGTTGCATAACCATTAGTTTGCATTTCTTAATTATCCTAAACAGTTTATGACAATTAGTGGTAAAAGGCCGAAACATCACATTTCATTTTTTTTCTTTACCTCCTAACACTTCCATCCCATTTCTCTGGGGTGGGGTGTCCTTATATAACAGTCCCTCATCTCAGTTGAGAGGTCATATGAGGGCCAAGAGCCTCCACATTCATTGGGGGTCTACGAAGCAGTACCATCAGTGAAAAGTGTCTCGTTGCCTGGGAGAGAGAACTACTAAACAAACAAACCAATAAGCAGACAATAGATAAAAAGACTAAAAAAATAGAAAAAAATATAACTAATATATAAAAAATAAATAAAAAATAAAGATAAAAAATAAGAAGTCTATGTCCAAGTTCCCTTTGGTGTGTTAGTTGTTGTATCGATACCTTCTACTACATAGCTAAAATCCTACTATAAGTGAATAGATGACATATGCGTCCTTCTGAGTCTGGGTTAGCTCACTCAGGATGAGCTTTTCTAGTTCCATCCATTTGGCTGCAAATTGCATAATTTCATTGTTCCTGATAGCTGAATAATATTCCATTGTGTAGATGTAAAACAGTTTTTTAACCCATTCTTCAGTTGAGGGACATCTGGGTTGTTTCCAGTTTCTAGCTATTACAAATAAGGCTGCTATAAACATAGATGAGGAAACTTCCTTATGATTCCGTGAAGAGGCATTTGGGTGTATACCCAGAAGTGGTATGGCTGGGTCCTGAGGCAAAGCTATTCCAAGTTTTCTAAGATAATGCCAGATTGACCTCCATAGTGGTTGCACAAGCCTGCATTCCCACCAGCAATGGAGTAGGGTACCCCTTTCTCCACACCCTCGCCAGCATGTGCTGTCATTTGAGTTTTTGATCCTAGCCATTCTGACAGGTGTGAAATGGAATCTCAGGGTCCTCTTGAGTTGCATTTCTCTGATGATTAAGGATGTTGAGCATTTCTTCAAGTGTCTCTCAGCCATTAGGGATTCCTCCTTTGTGAATTCTCTATTTAGCTCTGTCCCCCATTTTTTGATTGGATTATTTGGTTTCTTGGCATTTAATTTCTTGAGTTCTTTGTAGATTTTGGATATTAGCCCTCTGTCAGATGTGGGGTTGGTGAAGATTTTCTCCCAGTCTGTAGGCTGCCATTCTGTTCGAATGACAGTGTCCTTTGCCTTACAGAAGCTTTTCAGTTTCATGAGGTCCCATTTATTGATTGTTGATCTCCGGTCCTGAGCTGTTGGTGTTCTGTTCAGGAAGTTGTCACCTGTGCCAATGAGTTCGAGGGTTTCTCCCACTTTTTCTTCTAGTAGATTTAGTGTGACCAGCCTTATGTTAAGGTCTTTGATCCACTTGGACTTAAGTTTTGTACAAGGTGATAAGTATGGGTCTAATTTCATTCTTTTACAAGTGGACATCCAGTTGGACCAGCACCATTTGTTGAAGATGCTGTCCTTCTTCCATTGTGCCGATTTGGCTTCTTTGTCAAAAATTAGGTGGCCATAAGTGTGTGGGTCTATTTCTGTATCTTCAATTCGATTCCATTGATCCAGTGGTCTGTTTCTATACCAATCCCATGCTGTTTTTACAACTATTGCTCTGTAGTACAGCTTGAAATCTGGGATGGTAATACCTCCTGGTGTTTTTTTATTGTACAGTATTGATTTAGCTATTCTGGGCTTTTTGTTGTTCCATATGAAATTGAGAATAGCTCTTTCCAAATCTATAAAAATTGTGTTGGTATTTTGATAGGAATTGCATTGAATCTATATATTGCTTTTGGTAGGATGGCCATTTTTATTAAGTTGATCCTACCTATCCATGAGCATGGGAGATCTTTCCATCTTCTAAAGGCCTCTTCCATTTCTTTCTTCAAGGGCTTGAAGTTCTTGTTGTACAGGTCCTTTACTTGCTTGGTTAGAGTTACCCCCAGGTATTTTATGTTGTTTGTGGCTATTGTGAAGGGGGTTGTTTCCCTTATTTCTTTCTCAGCCCATTTGTTTGTTGTATAAAGAAGGACTTCTGATTTTTTTGAATTAATTTTGTATCCAGCCACTTTGCTGAAGGTGTTTATCAGCTGTAAGAGTTCTCTGGTGGAATTTTTGGTGTCGCTTATGTATACTATCATATAATCTGCAGATAAGGATAATTTGACTTCTTCGTTTCTGATGTTTATCCCCTTGATCTCCTTTAGTTGTCTTATTGCTCTAGCAAGAACTTCAAGTACTATATTGAAGAGATATGGTGAAAGTGGACAACCTTGTCTTGTCCCTGAATTTAGAGGAAATGCTTCAAGTTTCTCTCCATTTATTTTGATGTTGTCCACTGGCCTGCTGTATATTGCCTTTATTATTTCTAGGTACAGCCCTTGTATGCCCATTCTCTCCATAACTTTTAGCATGAGGGGGTGTTGGATTTTGTCAAATGCTTTTTCTGCATCTAGTGAGATTATCATGTTTTGTTTTTCTTTCATCTTGTTTATATGGTGAATGTCATTGATAGACTTTCATATGTTGAACCATCCCTGCATTCCTGGGATGAAGCCTACTTGATCATGGTGTATGATACTTTTGATGTGTTCTTGAATTCGGTTTGCTAGTATTTTATTAAGTATTTTTGCATCTATGTTCATGAGGGAGATTGGTCTAAAGTTCTCTTTCTTTGTTGGGTCTTTGTGTGGTTTAGGAATCAGTGTGACTGTGGCCTCATAGAATGAGTTTGGCAATGTTCTTTCAGATTCTATTTTGTGAAAGAGTTTGAAAAGTATTGGTGTTAGCTCCTCTTTGAAGGTCTGGTAGAATCCGTGCTAAAGCCATCTGGCCCTGGGCTTTTTTTGGTTGGGAGATTTTTAATGACTGTTTCTGTTTCCTTATGGGTTATAGGGCTGTTTAATCTGTTAATCTGATCTTGATTTAGTTTTGGTAGGTGGAATCTATCAAGAAAATTGTCCATTTCACTTAAGTTTTCAAATTTGGTGGAGTATAGATTTTTAAAGTAGGATCCAAATATTCTCTGGATTTCCTCAATGTCTGTTGTTATTTCTCCTTTTCATTTCTGATTTTGTTGATTTGTGTTTTCTCCCTCTGTCTTTTAGTTAATTTGGCTAAGGGTCTGTCTATTTTGTTGATTTTCTCGAAGAACCAGCTCTTGGTTTCATTGATTCTTTGTATAGTTCTTTTTGTTTCTAAGTTGTTGATTTCAGCCCTAAGTTTGATGATTTCCTGCCTTCTGCTCCTCTTGGGAGTGTTTGCTTCTTTTTTTTTCCAATTCACCCAGTTTAGCTGTTAATTCGCTAATATGAGCTGTCACAATATTCTTTTTGAAGGCACTTAGTACTATGAACTTTCCTCATAGCACAGCTTTCATTGTGTCCCATAGGTTTGGGTATGTTGTGTCTTCATTTTTGTTGGATTTTAAGAAGTCTTTGATTTCCTTCTTTATTTCTTCCCTAACCCATTGGTCCTCTAGTAAAGAGTTGTTCAATTTCCATGTGAGTGTAGACTTTCTGTTGCCTCTTTTGCTATTGAAGTCCAGCTTTATTCCATGGTGGTCTGATAAGATACAAGGGGTTATTTCAATTTTCTTGTATCTGTTGAGGCTATCTTTGTGTCCAACTATATGGTCGATTTTGGAGACGGTTCCGTGAGGTGCTGAGAAGAAGGTGTATTCTTTTATATTTGGGTGAAATGTTCTGTAGATATCTGTTAGGTCCATTTGGTTCATGATGTCTGTTAGACTCATTATTTCTCTGTTTGGCTTCTGTCTTGATGATCTGTCCAGAGTTGTGAGTGGGGTGTTGAAGTCTCCCACTATTAAAGTGTTTGGATCGATGTGCGATTTAATTTTTGGAAGTGTTTATTTTATAAATGTAGGTGCCTTTGTATTTGGGGCATAGATGTTCAATATTGAGATGACCTCTTGGTGGATATTTCCTTTAATGAGTATGTAATGTCCTTCTCTGTCTTTTTTTTTATTAACTTCAATTGGAAGTCTATTTTGTTTGATATTAGGGTGGCTACTCCAGCTTGTTTCATGGGTCCATTTGCTTGGAAAACCTTTTCCCAGCCCTTTACTCTGAGATAATGTTTATCTTCAATAGTGAGGTGTGTTTCTTGTATACAGCAAAAAGATGGGTCTTGTTTATGGATCCAGTCTGTAAGTCTGTGTCTTTTTATTGGAGAGTTGAGTCCATTGATGTTGATGGATATTAGTGACCAGGGGCTGTTATTTCCCATTATTTTGGTATAGCTGGCTGTCTCGTGTTTATTTTTGTTTAGTTGCTGTGGAGGTTTCTATTTCCTCTGTTTTCTTGGGTGTAGTTATCTTCTCTGTGTTGGAATTTTCCTTCTAGGATCTTCTGTAGGGCTGGCTGGGTTTGTGAGGAGATATTGTTTGAATTTGATTTTGTCATGGAATATCTTGTTTTCTCCTTCTATGTTGATAGAGAGTTTTGCTGGGTATAGTAGTCTGGCTGGGCACCTATGTTCTCTCAGGGCTTGTAGGACATCCGTCCAGGCCCTTCTAGCTTTTAAAATTTCTGAGGAAAAGTCAGGTGTGATTCTGATGGGTCTGCCATTGTATGTGACTTGGCCTTTTTCTCTTACAGCTTTTAATATCCTTTCTTTGTTCTCTACATTTGGAGTTTCTATTATTATGTGGCGAGAGGAGTTTCTTTTCTGATCTAATCTGTTTGGTGTTCTGCAAGTCTCTTGGATTTTTACTGGCATCTCTTTCTTTAGGTTTGGGAAGTTTTCTTCTATGATTTTGTTGAAGATATTTCTTGGACCATGGAGTCAGGAGTCTTCTCTTTCCTCTATGCCTATAATTCTTAGGTTCCGTCTTTTCATTGAGTCCTTGATTTCTTGGATGTTGTGGGTGAGAGATTTTTTAGCTTTTTCATTTTCTTTGGATGATTATACTGATTTCTTCTATCGAATCTTCCATGCCTGAGATCTTGTCTTCCATCTCTTGCATCCTATTTTTCATACTCACATCCATAGTTCCTGTTCTCTTCTCTTGATTCTCCATTTCCTCTTTTAACTCTGACTGTGTTTTCTTTATTGTTTCCATTTCTATTTTCATGTCTTGAATGGTATTGTTTGTTTTGTACATTTCCTTCTCCAGTTTGCTTGTTTTTGCCTGGAGATCTTTCATTGCTTTATCCTTTTCCTGTTCAAGCTGGGTCACCTTGGCTTGGAGCTCTTTAATGATGTTATTCATTGTTTTGACTTGTAAAATTGTGGCTTCTTTGAATTCCTTCATAGTTTTAAGTTCTTCTTGAAGGGACTCTATCACTTTCCATAATGTAGAATTGTCATCGTTTTCATGTGTTTCAGTTGTCGCGAGGTGGTTCGGGCTGGACAGAATAGCATTGCTTTCTTTTGTTGGAGACATTTCGCTCTGTTTTTTTTTTTTTTTTTTTTTTTTGGTCTGGGGCCTCTGGCCATATGGAATTTTTTTGCTGTCTTCTGGACTTAGGTCCAAAGGGGGGCGCTTTGGTGTAGGAGTAGCGTTGTCTTACTCCACCCCTATCAGGTGAGTCATTCAGTCTCGCCTCCCAGGTGGAGACCTAATTAATTCAGGTGGCAGAGCTGTGTACAAGTAAGCTCTGGTTCCCCCTGGAAGGGCCCATACTAGTACAAAATCTGATGTACGACAGTTTCAAGTATCTCGCAGTTTGCCTGGGGTTGGTTCCTGTAGGGGGTAAATCTGCAGTTCAGCTCCAATAGCCTTGCCACTCCCGAGGCTTGGAAACTGGCCAGTGACGTCACAGACTTCGATCTGCGGTCTGAAGGCACTTTGCAGCAGAGCTGCGCACACTTCCAAGGGTCGCAACCTTTCGCCAGATAATTGGATCATCTGTGTGAGACCTGGGAGTGCCCAGCAGGGTGGGGATTATCTCTGTGTGGGTTCTGAATCTGCCGTCTGGGTATTAGGTTGGAACTTACCGGGGGTCTCTCCTTTTGGGGGATGGGTGATCCCGATTCCTGGGTCCAGCAGCTTCCTAGTGTGTCCGAGAGTGGGAAGGGGCTTCCTGCCCAGGTATCTTCCATGGTCCCTGTGTAGCTGAGTGAGATTTAGGCGGGGTCGTGCCCTTTGTACAGCATCCTGCAACACTTGTGGTCTTATGACTGTTGACCCTGAGATCAAAATACGTCCGCGCAGGCCGCCGCCATCTTGGATCCCCCCTTAATCTATTTCTTTTTCTTCCACATTTTGGGTTATCTTCCTGTATCTCACTTCTATCCACTTCATTTAATGCCACAAAAAAACAGTATTCCAACTACGTTCTAAAGTACATTAATTCCTTTTTTGAGGTTGTGATGAAATACCATGACCAAAAGCAACTTATGAAAGAAAAATGTTTATTTTTGGTTTTACAGTTCCAGAGGATAAGAGTTTGTCATGGTGAGGAGGCATGGCACCAAGCAGCAGGCATGGTGATCCAAGCAGGGAGTTGAGGGATCATGTCTGCAATCACAAACAACGGGGCACAGAGGAAACTGGAAATAGGGCAAGGCTATCATTCTCAGAGGTCACTGCTAGTAACATGCTTTCTCTAGCAAGTCTCTCTCTCTAGGTTCCATAACTTCCACAAACAGCGCTACCATCTGGGGTCGAAGTACTTAAAAACACCTGCCTAGGGTGGACATTTCTCATTCAAACCATCACAGACTTCAATCAGAATAGCATAACTAAACTGATTAAATGCATAGAAAGTCCTAGAATCCAGCTGTTCTTTCATCAAGCCAGACACTAAGGGGTTTTTAAAAATGTAAATCTGTGCTAATCTTTTCATTAAAATTTCTTTGTTCTGAACAGAGAAGTATTTTCCTAAAAAAAATGTTATTTATGCCTACATACATTACATGATTACTTTTAAATGAGCAAGTGCTGTAAAATCTCTAAAATTTACATTTAATTTCCAATTATAGTAAATATCTATAGGCATAAATCACAGAAAGAATAGTTTTTTATGGTCTTTGACAGCTTCAGGAACATGAAGGAGGTTATGTTTCATGGATATTTAAAAAGAAGTGGGAGAAATGTCATTTACTAGATAGCTAACAGTTCAGATTATTTTTATGTCATTTAGATCATTTAATATAATAGGTAGATTTCCTTTGTGCAATAAATTGCTATATAATTTGTTTTGTAAGAAATATTAGTCATTAGAGATACCATCTGAAGAGTATGTTTAAATATTAATAGCAAATCACTACACAACAAAACAAATCAAGGCTACAAAGGAAATAAAGTAATCTTCTACATTTAAAGCAAAAGAGCCAACTAGATATTCAACATCCATTAGCAAATTCCCAAAGTCAGAAACTTGGATTTAAATGACTGTAAAGCAGGAAATGCTAAGATGAGATGTGTTTTATATAAAATGACCCTCTATGCTCATTGAATGGAAATCTGAGTCATTAAAAATGGTTTTACTGGTTGTAATTGTTGCAATGGTAGAATTGGAGGCAGAAATTAAGAAATTCTTTTTGTAAATATTCATGCTGTAGTGTGTTGCACGTAGCTCAGATATGCCAACTGCTCTCATCTGAACTGTAACTCTGGATTCCAGTCAGAGAATGCTAGCACCTTAAACCGGTGCTCAAAGGGCCTCTTTCATCCCAGGAGTGAAACTACTGTTGTCACTGTCCTTGTGAGTCACTGGTTAATGATAACTAAGTGATGGGTTTTGATCTTCCTTTATTGTGATGCTGTAAAGTACCAATGCATTTATGATGCAAATTTTAAGTTCCACATTTAAAGAGATAAGATACTCTACTTTTAGATTTTAGAAAATATTTTATTTTTATTTCAATTACATATATGTGTCTGTATGCCTTGTGAGTACAGGTGCCTGCAGAAACCAGAAGAGAGCATTAAATCCCCTGGAGCTGGAGTGACAGGCAGTTGTGGGTCTGGGAACTGAACTAAGTCCTCTCCAAGAGCAGTGTGCACTCTTTACTACTGAGCCATCTCTCAATGTGTGCGTGTGTCTGTGTCTGTGTGTGTGTGCACACATGCGTGCGTGCGTGCATGCGTGTCACAATGAGTGTAGAGGTCAGAGGAAAACTTTTGGGAGTCCTTTCTCTCCTTCTACCTTGTAGGTCCCTGGATGAAACTCAGGTTGACAGGCTTAGCTTTACCCACTGAATCATCTTGTTGACCCCACTTCTAATTTTTTGACTGTACCAAAACAGGTTTTGGCTAACTTTGTGAATGTAATTCATCTAAAACTTCCAAAAACCTTTGAAAAACATAAAGCTCATTTTTCACCAGGGGCGTCATGCAATTAAGCTTGGATAAGAGAGAAACATGTTATACTGATTAAAGAGTTGATAGGAATCAGAAACAAAGGGCTGAGAAAATGAAACACACCACTGGATGGTGTCATGGGTTAAAACATTTTAAAACTGGTATTGAAAAATTACTATTCATAGAGGGTAGTGTGGCTAGAGGTAATAAAATATTGCCAATGACACTTTAAAAGATTTCCCCAACCCTTTCAAATTGCAAAGTATTTATCACAGACTAGGTAGGAAGAATATTATACAACTTGAAATAAATTATACAAAGTATGTGAGGTATTGCCCCTTCTGTTTCTATATTTTTGGTTGTGAGCCTAGCCTTTAACGGCTGAGCCATCTCTCCAGCCCCCTTCTGTTTCTATAACTAAAGATTCTGGAGCTTAGTATGATTCCATAGCTTATCCAAGACACCTGATCTGATGGGTTCCAGTAAACTTAGGTTCCAAAATGCCTTTCTAGCAACATCTTTATGATAGAGATTACTCATACAACTCTGTGAAAGCAAGCTTATGAAGTATTAACTACAAATCAGGAAGATATTCCGAAAGTATGGATGTGTGGTCCTCAGCTGGTGGGACAAGAAGTGGTTAGATGAAATTCAGAGTAGCAGTCTCTCTGTAATGAGTAATGAAATCCACAAATGAGAAGGCTATTTTTAAATAAATATGTAGATGATGCTCTGGCTGTATAAACAGAAAATTATTAAAATAATTGTCAGATTTGTAGGGTTTTCTTGCCATATTTTCTCATTTGCTACTAGAAATATAATTAGTTTCATCTGGAAGAATTGGAATTTTTATTTAAAACGACATCTATGTTTTTGGATGGTTAGTAACAACTACTTTGAATTATTTCCCAGTCTTTGGGCGTAGTCTAGGATTAAGTTGTGTGCTTTGTTGTCTCTCAGCGTCCCTTGGATACCTTAATTGCACTGAATGAGCTTTAAGTAAATTTGCCTCTGGGCACTGGACTAGGTGCAGGAAACACAAAGAACATGACAATTCATTCTTTCCTGTTTGTAATCATGTAGATACTTGGCTGTCTCATAGTTGCCAGAGGGAGGAGTTAAATATGCCCAGGAGAAAGGGTTTATTTTATCTCAATTCTATCAAAGCAAGGAAGTCAAGGGGGAAGGAATTTAAAACAACTAGGCTGTCCTCTGAGAGATTCCACCCAGAAAAGGATTGAAACAGATGCTGAGATCCACAGCCAGACACTGGACAGAGACGTAGGAGTTTTGTGGAAGAGTTGGAGGAAGGACAGAGGCACCAGAAAGGGACAAGAACTACACAACAAGACCAACAGAGGCAACTAACCCAGGTCCATAGGGGCTCACAGAGACTGAACCATAAACCAAAGAGCATGCAAGGACTGAACCCAGGCCCCTTACACTCATGGAACTGAGGGATAGTCTGGTCTTTATGTGGCCCCCTTAGCAACTGCAGCAGGAACTATCCCTGACACCTACTTTGTTGCCTGTAGTTGGATAATTTCCCCCTAAGTGGGTTGCACTGACTGGGTTCAGTGGAAGAGGAAACAGTTCTGATGGGACATGAAATACTGGGAAGGCTTGGGTCGGGCGTCCCTTCTTTGAGAAGGGGAATGGGAATGGAGGCAGAGGGTGGGAGGGTAGGATTGGGAGAAGAAGAAAGAGGGGGGTGTGAACAGGATGTTAAAATGAATGAATGAATAAATAATAAATCAATCAATAAGTAAGTAAAGAAAGAAGAAAGAGAGAGAGAGAGAGAGAAAGAAAGAAAGAAAGAAAGAAAGAAAGAAAGAAAGAAAGAAAGAAAGAAAGAGCTAGCCTCATCACATGCGTGGTTAAGGGCAGAGAGAATGAGTGCATGCGTGCTTACTAGTCAGCTCTCTCTCTCCATCCTTATATAATCTAGGGGATAGTGCCACCCAGAGTGGCCTGGGTTTCCCCACATTAATATAACCCACATTAACATCATGAAGACCTTCCCCCACAGACATGCCAACAGGTCAGTCTTATCTAGGCAATTCCACATTGAGACTTTCTTCACAGGTGGGACTTTTACACTGTGTCAAGTTGACAATTAAAAAGACCCATCATAAGAGACTAGGTCTAAAGAGCAACTGTCTCCATTGAAAGAAGCTCTGGCACTGGAGTCCTGAACAGCCTGGAGGCGAGCCTGACTCTTGAGAGGCTCCCAAGTATAAAGACACTGGGTTAGACCACATGGAGGAACTGAGGCTGCATAGAGAGACAAAGAACAATCCGGTTCCTCCAGCTCTGGACACCACCTACTGCAATCCAATGAGAAACTTTAGCCAGAACCTTCTTTTGAAATAAGGCAAGATAATTTTTTTTTAAGCCCTGGGTTGATTTATTATGTAAAAATAGCTAACTCAAGCACTACTCATTTTTCAAATCTTGAGTTATTTGTTTTTGATTTATCCACTAGACTAAAAAGCATTTTTTGTTTTTTGGTTCTGTGTCTTTTCCTTATCTTTTTCATTTATTTTTAAATGGTACCTCAAGAGAGAACCACACAGAGGTGAGACCTGTTGGGTGTCCCACATAAATTATGCTTATTGACTCCCCATTGGCATGCTCTGAGTGACTAATTGGTTTTTCTTCCCGATTTAAGGCTGACATGATAACTCTCTGTTATTGTAAGAATGTGATGTAAGGTTGGAAGATTCTGACTTAATCCTGTACAGTTGTGAGTTATTGTGTCTCCTGAGGGTAAACTACTCAATACATTAGCTTTATTGCTTCTGAGATGACAAACACATATTAAAGCTTGTCAGCATGTGAAGGCTATGATACAGGGTAGTAGTTCCTGACCCACATATAACAACCTCATGCTCATAAAATGTGAACTTTGAAGGAGGCTCTTTGGCAGAGATGGAAAAACCACAAACTCTAGTTAAATCCAATTAAAGGGTTGGTTCCTGGAGGCACTCATGAGTCAAGCTAGGGCTGATCTGGGGCTCTCAGTGCTGTGGTGAGAGAGTATGGGGTTATTATCGTGGACATAACAAAGGACCAATAGTTCTGAGTGGTCAGCTTGGAGAAGAAGCCACAACACCCTTTTAAGGAAATAATAATCATGATAAAGAATATCTCTAGGACTTCATAGTCTCTGATTGGATGAGACCTGCTCCACAAGAGGGGACTAAAAAGGAGAGGACGTAGAGGTAGGTAGGAGGAGGGACACATGGAAAAGTGTTATTTCTTTCCCGCTCTTATTTCCCGTCAGCATGAGGTTAGAAGCCTATAACCTTGCTGCCATGATGCTCTGTGTTACCATGGGAACAGAATCAGCGGAGCGACGACCATGAGCTGAAACGTCTGAAACCATGAGCTAACGTGTGTCTTTCCACGCTTTAGTCATTTATGTTAGGTCTTTTGTCGTCGTGACAGGAAGTCTGACTAGTCTCCCTGCCCTTCCCAAGAGTGCTGCTCTCCTGAAGCGGCATCAGTCTCTCCAAGCACATGGAACGCTGCAGTTCCACACGCGCTTCATTAGAAGTTTGATCACTGTACACTTGTCAGTTTTACCTAGGGGGCTTAATTGGTTGTTTTCCACACTAGATTTTAACTTAAGCATTGTGTTTTTGAGATTTTTCTTGTGATTGGCTAAAATTGTGTTTTCTTGTATCTTCTAATTACCATGCCTTTTTGTAGTTGCATTTTCCTACCTTAGGATGGTTAGTCTTAAAAAAAACATTTAATTTTGATAATAATAATTAATATTATATAATTATATAATATTAATTATTATTATTGTTTTTTTTTGAGGCAGAGTTTCTCTGTTTAATAGCCTTTGCTGTTCTGGATTTGATTTGTAGACCAGGCTGGCCTTGAACTCACAGATATCCACCTGCCTCTGCCTCCCAAGTACTAGGATTAAAGGTGTGAGCCACCACTCCTGGCTTAAAAGTATTTTAAACAAATATAATAAAATTGTTATATTTATCATTTCAGAATTTCATACATGACTGTGATATATTTTTATCATTCCTCCTGACATCCTCTGTCTTGTCTCAAACCACCCAATATTGTGCTCCCAACTTCATACCTTCTTTTTAAAAAATAATCTGTTGTTTCTAGTTAGAGTTATTCCCTCTGATGTGTGGGTCAAAGGGTACTCATGTCCGTAATTCCTCTAAGAATGTCTTGGGTTTAAATGACCAGTAGTGTCTTGTATGTAAGTATAATTAATGGTACCCAGCAAAGAACACCATCGACACAGAAAAATTTTTATTGGTACATGTAAAGGCTCTTGAATAGATAACTGAGCTAAATTCCGGGGGGATTACTCATACAAACGAGAGGACAATCCGGAAGGCATGGTTTTGTGACTTGGTCCTCGGGGATCAATCTACTTTTACAAAGCTTGGATCCTGGATGGTGAGAACAGAAATGTGGAAAATACAAAATGTGGAAACAAATTATGACCAAGATAGGACAGATATGATTTTGTAGTTTGGGAATGGATACACTATCCTAGTATTATTCATTCATTTAAAAACTGTTATAAATATGATGCATATAATTTAAATAGACTGATTTTTAGAGCTGTTTGAGGTTCATGCAGGTACAGAGATCTCCACATATTTCTTGCGCTTATATGTCGTTAATCTCTATGATTATCAAAATCTCTCTCCAGACATATTGGATTTACATATGAAACCGATGGACCACTACTCAACTCCGGAAGTTGATATGCGAGTGTCAGCTTGACGTGGTTACTGCCGTGCTTGGGGTGGTGCAGTGCCATAGCTGCTGTGTAAACACTGCTCATGACCTGCTTTCCAAGAAGGAGCACTTCCTGATATTTCACTTGTGAGACAGAAGACAAAAATATACTGAGGTGTCAACATTTTCCTGGCACAGTCATCATCAACATGTAACCAACAAGAAAAATGAACAATCCGCTTCTTATCTCCCCATATGTAGAATAAGCTTTGGGTTATTGAGTTGCACACACACACACACACACACACACACACACACACACACACACACACAGCCTGTTCTTAACTTGTAATAAACTTATTACTGAATTCCTTTCTTTTGTTTGAAACGTTCTGAAGGTTAATTCTTTAAGACATTTGACATATTTCCAACTTAACTTTTGATAAGTGGCTGTCTTTATCCTGACAATTTTGGTCATTTGTATTTGCTCCTGGATTACAACTATTAGTTAAGATTTCAAGTATAGTTCTTGGTAGTATTAGTGCATACCGGTAGTTGTGTAACTTGGCAGTCTCTTCTGTTTCTATTCTTAACATCATTTCTTTCAATTTTGTGTATGTGTAAAGGTATCTTATCCTTGGAATGTGAAAAGATGAAAAGACTATGGAGTGCCCAGCCTTACACAGGATAGGAGTCTCACGCTCATTCCCCTAAAGGATCAGAGGTTATTGCAGGACAGGTGGGTGAAGATTTTAAGAACCAGAAGTCAGAAAGGGCTTCTGCCAATCAGTACTTTCTGGATATGACAGGACTGTTGCACACATGAATTCATAATAATAGGGATTGTATGCACAAGACCTGTACTAGATTAAACCAGCCAAAATCTTCACTATGGATGATTTGGGGGCTTATGAAGCCCCACCTCTAGCTGAAGAACCCATGGGCAACTGGTTGCAGCTGGTAAAGGAGGGTTTCAGCTTGCTTCAGGGACCCCACCTCTAATAAGTTGCCAACACTCCGATGGATGGCACATTGCACATACTAACAGCACTGAATGGACTCAGTGGGCTAAAAGGAGTAAAAGAAATTGGGAGGGAAAGTGGGAGGAGGTGTGAGAGGATTAGATTAAAATGGTCTATGCATATATGAAATTCTCAAATGATAAATAAAAAGTGAAAACATTCCATACCTTGTGTACTATCTCAGGATCCACATTAAAATTCTCCATGAGTAGAGATATTTGTGATTGGAAATTGAAAGTAGGACATAAATGAATGTGTTTCTTTTCCTCACCCCACCCTGACTTAATCATGGTGATACACCTTCCCCAAAATGATGGGTGCAATGGTGCTGACTGGTCTCTTTTATGTTCGTTTTCTGTTCTGCCTGTGCCCACACCCCTTAGAACAGGCACGAGGTGCTCAGGGCTGTGTAGGGAGGCACCTGGGAGTGGGAGAAGATTACTCAATGCTCTGCTGCAGGAAAGAGGTTTTTTTGAGGTTTTGTTAAGTTTCGGGAAACAACTAAGCCCAGTTTGAGATGCTATCTTGACAAATGATCTCAAGTGGGTGAGCAAGGATGCTACTTCATGATAAAACATGCCTTCGGTTCTTAAAATGTCACAACTCATATCTACTTTCCATCTCAGTCATTCCTCGAATCAATTGAGACCATATCTAGTACTCTTTTCACTAAAGAGCCGGTAGTGCAGATATTTCTCAGACCTTACTCAAACTCCAAACAGGCTTCATTACACTGAGATCCTTAACAAATAAATAGTCCTGCATTTAATGTAGTTTCTTTGAAATATGTGCATATTTTTTTATATTTGACAAAGGCTACTTGAGAGACGTTTCCTATCTCTTTGTTGAAAAGAAGCCAACAGCTCTGGTATCACCTATGGCTTATTTCTAATGTCCTAGAAACTTCAATAGGTACAGTGTGAGAGCTTTTTTTCAGGGAAGAATTGTCCCATTGACTACACACACATTTGTGATAGCCTTTGATTTTTTTTTTAATTCTGCACACACGCAAATCTTCCCATTATTGCTCATTTGCTGAGATGCAGCTCTGCTTAACTTATTTTAGAGGGGGCCATGCAAATTCACATTTCAGCTGAAGCTACGTCAAGCTTCTGACTTTAACGTCTGAATTCTGGTGGCTGTGTTTAGGTTTTCATTTCGGTTTGTCTGCACAATATAGGCACATTTGGTAAGGCATGAGAGGGTTCTTGTCCTGAGGTTTCTGCCTCTAGGGAAGTAGTCTTCTATGCCTTTGAGGACTCATGCTCCTGAAACAGAACTATCTCCCTTGAAAGAGTTTGAGAACCCTATGAGTCATTTTTGGTGGCAGTGGTATGCCACAATGACAACTATCAGATGAAGTAGAGCCGCACAATGCTTGGGTAACAATTTACTCCATGTATCTGGCTGTGGCTTTATTTTCCTGCTATACATGTTGCTAATAAATTCACACTCAGCAGAAAACCTACATGTTTCAGTCAAAGTTGAAGAGGAACCTTGATTCAAAGCAGGTTCCAGTTTCAGAATGGACTTACGTGTTTTCTACCTATAAACTCTAGCTCACTGAAAGGTTAAGATGGGGTGGGGGGTTGACACCGAGAAGGGAAGTGGACATAATTACCCATTGCTAACCTAACCTAGGTGCTACCTCCAACTGATATCTGCTTGTAGAGGAAAAATTAATTTTCTCTAATGGAGTCTCATGGTATATACAAACCACACTGAAGTGGAGGTTCTGTGGCCAGCAGTAGATGACCAACACACACACAAATTCAATGGTATTTTTGGAGGTTTTTTTCTGTCTCATAATGCTTTGTCTGGGCATTCTTTTTTAATCTTACAGATATTTTTCTTATATATTATGGTTTCCAGTTTTGTGTTTTTATGGGAATGTGTGTGTTTTTACATCTTTGTGTGTGTGTGTGTGTGTGTGTGTGTGTGTGTGTGTATGTGTGTTTCTGAGACAGGGTTTCTCTGTGTAACAAGCCTTGGCTGTCCTGGACTCACTTTGTAGACCAGCCTGGGCTGGAACTTTCAGAGATCCACCTGCTTCTGCCTCCTGAGTGCTGAGATTAGAGGCCTGTGCCACTATACCTGTCTACCTCTCTCAGTGTGAATGCTGCAGTTGGTCCCTATCCATGTGGGTCCTCTAGAGCCCAGTGAAGCATAAGCTACACCACTGGGCTAGAAGGATGCAGCCATCACTAATCTGTGACATGTATAAAGTAGGTATACCCAAGTCCTCTGTGACAGCAGAGATGATGCACTACAGGTTGGTCCTGTGTGCCTCCAACTCACAGAAGTTCTAAATTAAAGCCCTGCCCCTATGTTTATACACAGCTGGTCTTTTCTTCTTACCACAGTTCTGCCCACAGCTTCCTCAAAACATGTGTCCTTGGTTCGCTTCCTTTTTAGTGTGGGTTGCACTTCTCCATCCAAGTATATCTGTGTCTGTGAATCCAAGTTCAAGCGAGGATCAGGTTTCTGAGACCACACTGACCCCCGAGGTGGCATTCCCTTGTCCAGCATGAGGCCTTTGGGGTTTAAAGATGTAAAAAAAAAACAGTGTCTTTCTTCCTTGGCCAAAGTTGATGATGAAGCCTCTCTGAGGTACAGGGGGCAACTGTCTCCAGTTGCTGCTTGCTGTTTGGTAGGTAGTACTTTTAGTTTCTCATGTATCACAGGCTGACTTCAAACTAGCTATGCAATAAGGAAGACCTTGAACATCTGATCTTGCTTGGATTTCCCAAATGTTAGGAGCACCAGCATGAGCCACCATGACTGGTCATGTCATGCCTGCTGTTTTAAACTTGTCAGTGCAGGTCCTTGTATCTTGGGGCTTTCTTTTTCTCTTTTTCTTGTAGCCCTGCTGGGAGCTATTCTTCGCCTTCCTTATTATTTTGCTCACTTCTCTGCTAGTGTGTGTAGTTTCTCTGCTAAAGTTCACCTGGTTTCTACTTACTGTTGACTGTTGTCCTTCCTTTTGTTTCCAGGCCAAAACAATCCCATGTATGTAGATGCTTTGCTCCAGGCTCATGGAGGTAGAGTGGTGCTGTCTCCAACTCACTATATAACCCCTCTTTCCCATGTCTTTTTAGTCATTTTAAGTGTATTTAACATTTCCATTTCTCCACCTCCATACGTCTTCTATTTTGTCCATTTTCTGTGTAACAGCTGAGTCACAGTACAGCACATCCCTGTTTGAACCTCTTTCAGAAACTTTCCATCACATTTCCAAGTGTGCCTGCCTGTTCTCTTTGCCTGTTTTATTTGTTGGTGCCCCTCATGTACCTCCAAAGTCCACTCCCTTGGAGTCCTCACTCAAATGTCACCCACTCAAGGAAGCCTTTTCAGTCAGATGACTCTGGTGCCCTGCATCACATCTCTTTATTTCTTAGTCCCACCACTTTGGTGATCATATTGCTCGGACTCATCTGGTTTCTAGTTGACAGTGCCTGGCTTAACCCATCCAGCAAGTCTCTCTTTATCTCCACATTCTTCTTAGGACTCTCACAGCACATTCAGCCTGTGCACACACACACTTTGGAAGTGGACACCCACCCCATGGATGATTCCCATCTAGTAACAGATGAGAGCCAGTAACTTCTCTAGTTTCTTGTGCTTTATGCAAGCAACTATAAGTATATAAAACAGGAAACTGGAAGCCCTGGTACCCTGGCAGCAGTAATGCACAC
Organism: Lophiomys imhausi; assembly: GCA_907164525.1. Taxonomy (NCBI): domain Eukaryota; kingdom Metazoa; phylum Chordata; class Mammalia; order Rodentia; family Muridae; genus Lophiomys; species Lophiomys imhausi. The sequence continues at coordinate 2,912,877 of CAJQZJ010005154.1, read as the reverse complement.
TTACAGTGGCACCTTCTGCCTTCTTTTGTCACTTCTATCATATTACTTCTGTTCTTCCTATTTATAAATTAGTTAACTTAGTGTGTGTGTATTTGTGCAAGTGCCTGTGTGTGTGCACATATGTGTGTGAGTGCCTGTGTGAGTATGTGTGTATACATATGTGTGTGCCTGTGTGCCAGTGTGTGTGTTTGTGTGAGTATGTGTGCATGTGTGTGCCTGTGTGTGTGAGTGAATGTGTGTGAGAATGTGCATGTGAGTGTATGTGTGTGTGCCTCTGTGAGTGTGTATACACATATGTGTGTGTGTGCACATATATGCATATGGGTGCATGTGGAAGGCAGAGGTTGATATTGATATTGTGCGTCCTCCTCTACTGCTTTGTCTGAGTTTTTGAGACAGGCTGTCTCACAGAATGCAGAGCTCGCTGCTTGGTGATGGCTGGAAGTGGCTGGTCAGAGCGCTCCAGAGATCTGACTGTTTTGCATGCCTTGTGTTAGGTTTGTGGTCACGTGCCACTGCCCTCAGCTCTTATGTGTGTGGGAGGTCTGAGTTCAGTTCCTCCCACTTGCATGGCAGGCACATTAGCAGCTGAGCCATCTCCACAGCCCTCCTGTTCGTCCTTAATTAACCACCTGCACACAAGCCCTTGTTTTAGCTTCTGCTTCCGAATGAGGTTAAGGTAAGATATCTCCCATAACTACCTCATCTAAAATTAAATTTAATTCTGTTTGTCTTTATCTTGGTTTATTTTTCATTTAAACTTAATGCACATTGCTGCTTGGCAATTTTTTAAAAGAATTTATTTCACACTTCAATGGTGATTCCACTCTGAATAGCCCTTCATTTTGTCTGGAAAAGGCAATTTCTGAATTAACTCTAATTTGGTTACTGATGCATGACAACACAATGCACTCTATAGGTTTGGTTGGTTAGTTTGACAGCATAGATTACAGTTCCAGTTAGTGTCGACCTTGAATAAAAAACCACTTCATGTTCAGAGTCCCTGGTTAAACAGCCCATTAGATCAACAGTATTTGTGTATCTTTCTACACATGGCTGTTCACAGAAGCTAAGCTTATCATTGGAGTGCTTAATTTGAGTGTGAAATATTTTGCTATGTGGGTGAAACCTTAGGCTTAAAGTGAAGATGGACTGGAGAGATGGCTCAGGGAGTAAAGTGCCCATCATACTAGCATGGGGAACCTGAGTTCAGGAGCTCAGCACCCATATTAGAGTAAAAAACCAGGGTGGTCCTGTAGACCTGTAATTTCAGTAGGAGGTAAAGACAGACAGGTCCCTGAGCTCTCTGCCCAGCCAATCTACCTGATTGGTGGGTCGCTGATAGGTTCAGTGAAAGATTTTGTCAAGAGATGAAGAGCTTTTGAGGACACCTGACCTTGACCCCTGACCTCTACATTCAATGAGAACATGCATCCACACTAACATGTATGTGAACTACACATGTGCATACACAATGTAACTGTTGTCAGAAATATGTTGAGTAAGGAAAGACCCATCTGACACATTTGTTGGCTTTCCCTCTCTGCCTTTGGGTGTGTGACTGGCTCTCATCTTTGTTTCTTCAAGTTTATTGAACTCCTCCCTAAGGCTTGTCACAGCTGCAGGACTACTACTTTGCAGTGGGCCATACATTCTTGCAAACCTAGGAGCAGAGCTGGCATCAAAATCCAAATGGCAGCACATCCTTTCAGCCATATAGGCATCTGTGTGGGACAGCCTGCTGAAGTTCCTCTGGATTAGATTACTCTGCATCTAAAGTAACAATGGTGGGTAGGGGGACTTCCTAGGGAGGGAGCTCTTTGTCTCCTGAGGTGCCAGTCAACATTTACAGTCTGATCCACAAGGTCACTGATGACAACAAGCAGGTCTTGATCTTCCTGATTCTGATGTTTGCCATGTGAGGAAGAAATGCTTAGATAACGACCCTTTCAGACAATTGCTACCCATTCTTTCCAAAGGCTGCAGTAGTTTCTCCTACAGGCATCATAGTAAGCTCATTGTGTCCCTGAAGTGCAATCCCAAAGACTACAGGCACTACCACCCATCCAAGTGCAGACACAGTGGGAACACCTGAATTCTGGAGGTACTGCCCTGCCTCTGGGCCCAAGTCTTGGGCTGCAGGTCTTGAAAATACTTTATGCACAAAGTTGAGGATGTGTACCAAGGCCACAAGGCCCATCTCCCTGTAGACTCAGGTCTCCTCTACAGTTTGTGGCTAACAATGCTGACTGAGCACCAGATGCCATTCAGGGCTGCACACCTTCGAAGACTGTTGAGGCAGAGGGAAGGCAGCTGAGGAGAAGGGGGGCAGAGGAGAAGGCATTTTGTTGGTCCACAGACTCAAGGAGACAGAACTGCTCTTGGCCACCCTTTCTTCTGCTTCTGCCACAGTTGCTCTTTCAAGGTGCTCATTGACATTCTCCCACACTTTTCATCTCCACTGTTAGCAGTTGGCTGCATCTTTACCATGGTAACTAACTGAAGGTGGCATCGTTGTTCCCAGTCACAGGTGGCTGCATTACCACTAATGTGAAGGTGTTTCTTTCTTTACTTTTATTCAATTAAAAAGATTTCTGGAAGGCTTTCAGACAAATTTTTTTTTTAAATTATGGCTCATTACTTAATTATAGGGGTTTAGTTTTCTCTCTGGAATAGTATTTAACCCAAATCTGCAGGGGCTGTGTTGGGCATCTGAGAGCTTTGGAATTTTTTTTCCCATTGCTTCCTTTCTCTGCCTCCTCTTCCATGGCATCCGCCATGCTTGTTTGACATAATTTCAAGTTTGTTACATGTCTGCTTAATCATAGGTTCTCCCGATCGAAATTAATTTCTTTGTGGAAATCTCATGTTCTGTCTTTCATTCTTTCTTAATGGAAAGACAGAAAGAAGTATGTGGATGGGCAGGTCACCTGACACTTCCTCTGTGCTTATGAAACGTTTTTTTGAGTTTTTTTAAATGTTTATTAGCTACTTCAAGCCACATCTCCATCACAGTGTTCCCCCTCCACCCATCCCAGTCCCACTCTCCCACCCTCCCATCCTACTCCTCCAGAGTGGGGTGTCCCCACACATCAGATCCCCACCCCAGTTCAGCAGTCACATGAGGGCCAAGAACCTCCTCATACACTGGGGGCCTACATGGCAGCACCACTAGGACAAAGTGTCCCATCAACAAAGTCTATGTTCCTGTTCCTTTTGGTGCATTGGTTGTAGTGTAGTTATCCTGTACTATATGGCTAAAATCCAATTATAAGTGAGTAGATGCCATGTGCATCTCTCTGAGTCTGGGTTAGCTCACTCAGGATGAGCTTCTCTAGTTCCATTCAGATGCTCAATTTTCACTTCTTACACGAAGCCCATGCTATCACTTATTTTCTAGAGAGTTCTGTGTGTCCTGAGTTATCTTCGTTTCCAGCTTAATATTGCATATGATTTTTGTCAGATTCTAGGGGTGTTATTAATCATAGATGATTACCTGTGAAAAACAGCCATTGCTACAGAGTTTTTGTTGTGTTTCTTAATTTCTAGCTTACGTCACTTAATAGATTGAAATGCAAAGATTTGAGGGTGAAAATCCATGGCTGTCCTTAGTCTATTTGAATTGTAGCATTTGGTTATTGGAATCAATCTCATGCTTTATATTTAATTCTTCTGTGGTTTCTTTTTTTATGCAGTAAACTCTGCCCCTTCTGTTTAGTATTTGTGTAATTGATGATGGACACAATCTTATCTCATCCTTCAGGTCAGCTGTTTTAGCTATGTTTCCTTTAAATCATCTGGAGTTGGTATTTATTTCATTTTGATGTGTGAGTTTTTGTTCTAATTTAGAAGTTTAGTTGATAATAGTTTATGTAGTTTCATGTGTTATCTTGGTGTGTTTTCAATTTGATTAAAATACCATTTCTTTTTTAAAGATTTATTTCACTCTTCAATTATGTGTCTGTGTGGGGACATGTGCACATGACTGCAGGTGCCCAGAATGGCCAGAGGTGTTGGATCTGCTGGATCTGGGTTTATAGGTGAGCATCCCCGCATTGGTGCTGGTAACCTAGCTCCTTTACAATAGCAGCATAGCACACCCTTAGCCACCAGGATGCCCTACAGCCCATTGTGTGCTTTTATTCTTGTGGTTTTGTAGTTTTTCTTATTTTGCTTCCTGTGTTTGAAGAAGTCACTGACTTTTTACTAATGGCCACACTGGGATGTTTCTGAAATATTTCTTAATACATACTTTTTTATATTTCTTAAAGTGTGTTAAGCACACATTGGTACTTTAAAATTTCTATTTTTTTTCAAAAATTATAAAAATCTAGAAATATGAATTCTTGGTTTAGCTCTGTCCCCCATTTTTGATTGGGTTATTTGGCTTCTTGGTATCTAATTTTTTGAGTCTTTTATAAATTTTAGATATTAGCCCTCTGTCACATGTGGGGTTGGTAAAGATCTTTTCCCAGTCTGTAGGCTGCCGTTTTGTTCGAATGACAGTGTCCTTTGCCTTACAGAAGCTTTTCAGTTTCATGAGGTTCCATTTAGTGATTGTTGATCTCAGGTCCTGAGCTGTTGGTGTTCTGTTCAGGAAGTTGTTACCTGTATGAGTTCAAGCTTTTCCCTACTTTCTCTTATATTAGATTTAGTGTGCCTGGTTTTATGTTAAGGTCTTTGATCCACTTGGACTTAAGTTTTGTGCAAGGTGATAAATATGGATCTATTTGCATTCTTTTACATATTGACATCCAGTTAGACCAACACCGTTTGTTGAAGGTGCTCTCCTCCATTGCTGGTGGGAGTGCAAACTTGTACAACCACTATGGAAATCAGTGTTTTCACTTGTACAACCACAGTGTTCAAACTTGTACAACCATTATGGAAATCTAAGATATCTTAGAAAACTTGGAATAGCTCCACCTTAAGACCCAGCCATACCACTTCTGGGTATACATCCAAATGATTCCTCACCAATCCACAAGGACATCTCCTCATCTATGTGAGCTAACTCCTCCTGAGTGAGCTAACCCAGACTCAGAAAGATGCACAAAGCATCTATTCACTTATAACTGGATTTTAGCCATATAGTACAGGACAACTATCCTACAACCCACAGACTGAAAGGAGCAGAAACATATACTTTGTTACTTGTTAATGGAATACTTTGCCCTAGTGGTACTGCCATATAGGCCCCCAGTGCAAGAGGAAGCTCTTAGCCCTCATATGGCTGCTGAACTGAGGGGGGCTGATGTGTAGGGCATCCCATACTGGAGGAGTAGGATAAGTGGGAGAAGGAGGAGAGGGTGGAAAGGTGAGAGGGTGGGCCCGGGAGGGGCTGAGGGAGGGGACTGTGATAGAGATGTAAATTGATGTAATAAATAAACAGTAAAAAATATCTAGAAATATAGACATTGTGACTAGCTGACATTAATTATATTTAAGTTTAGATTTATTTTAGCTTATTTTTGAAAGGTCCAGGAGCTGCTTTCCTCTGATATTTATTTGGTTTGTGTCCTTCCCAGCTTTGTAGTTAGTAAACTGTGCTACTGAAGAATTTCTATCAGCGTGTAGAATTTTCCTTTTCTTAAATACTTCTTTGTTGGTGTCTTCTTGGGCTACTAAGTTGTATGTGACCCAGTAGAAACTGCCAAATTATTCTTGCACAGACTATAGTTATATGCATTTACCTATGTAGGAGAGAAAAAAAATGACAAGCTGCAAGATTAGGCTAACTTCACAGTGGGAAAATGTGAATTGCTACCAGCAGCAAAGAGAAACATTCCTGTCACATTAAGAAAGACACCTAGGCTACTCTAGTGTTTTGGAAGCACTTGCAAAACCTTCTTTCCTCATTGTATTCACACCATTCACAAACTACCCATGTCGTGGTAAAATGCGTCTAAAATGCAAGTTTACATAGTGACTGACATCACCTCGTTTGCACCTGCTTAATAATCACCACCCTTCTTATAAAGCTCCTTTGTGACTAGAATTCTTATTCTTCTGCTTTGTATTTATGAATGCAGATGTGTGTAGCACTCCTGCTACAGTTTCCTACTCTTCTGTGTGACAGATATGAAAAGAGGAATGCTGACAGTGGCAAGGGACTGCAAGGCACTGTATAGACCTGTAAAGATGGTATGTGCAGGAGTGCAGGTAGGAGAGAGCTCCTGTTCTGTGTGCATGAAGGCACTGTTCATCTAGCTGTCACGAGGCCAATCATTACTACTTAATTACACTATTATAGAAATTCAAATTTCCATATGAATTTAGCACAATGCTCTAAACTGTTGTCCGTATGAAAGACCACATTGACACTTTACTCATTTTTTCAAGTTCCTTTTATTCACGGCACACATATAACTAAATTAAAATGATTCTAACCCAACATCAAACTCTCTCTTGTGTTTGTTCCTGATCTCAGAGGAAGTAGCTTGAGGATAGTTTGAGTTGAATTATTCCTACATGTGTCTGAAGCATTGTAGCACACACAGAGGTTCTCTAGTTGAGGATGGTGTATCACTTAGCGTTCTCTAAGGGAACAGAACTGATAGAATGAATATATATTAAAAGAAGGCTAAGAAAGAAGACACAGCTACAGAAATACTGGTCAGGGATGCAGCAGAAAAAGCCAGAAGAAGTTGGGATGGGCTTGGCATATCCTCTGAACAAGGGAGTAGACCAAGAATTCTCTATACACTCTCTATATTATAAAGTGCACAAGAGTATCTTGGGTTTCTATTTACCATGACCTGGGCAACTCTTACAAAGCTAAGCATTTAATTGGGGCTGGCTTACAGTTTCAGAGGTTTAGTCCATTGTCATCATGCCAGACAGCTATGGCGCTGGAGAAGGAGCTGAGAATTTTACATCTTAACCTGCAGAGAGAAGAAGTGATTTTGTGCCACACTGGGTGGTTTGAACTTTTGAGACCTCAAAGCCTGCACCCACAGTGACACAGTTCCTCCAGTAAGGACACTCCTTCTTCAACAAGGCCACACCTCCTAATAGTGCCACTCCTTATCGTGCAAGGATTCAAGCACATGGGTCTATGTGGACCATACCTATTCAAATCATCACAAAGAGTTTATAAGACTATTTTATAGAGTCCATAAGACAACAGTTTTCCCAATATTTTTTTTTTCAGAGAGGAAACTCTGGTCTTTCTATGTACTTTATTTACTATAAACATCTTGAAAGATCTACTTAATTCTCAGCAACTTTATTAACTCCTCCTTTTTTATGAATGGGTCTTCCCACAGATGTGTGTATATGGAATACCTCTACCAGTTCCAGGCAGCCACAGTTGTTCAATCCTCCATTCTAATGAAGCGTTCTAGGGCTACTTTTGTTTGTAATATTTGGGACACAATTACAGTGTGAAAGAAATACACCAACTAGGAGCAACTTGAATTCAGCTGACACCATGTATGATGTCCCTAACAAAACAGTACAAGGAGAGGTTAAGAAGTTTAACAGCATTGTCATTGGGGATTTCCTGAGTGGTTTGGATAAATGAATAGGCAAGTCACAGTCATACGAGTCTTTTTTTTTTTTTTTTTGGAGGGATGATTCTGCCAATCAAGCTATTTTCTAGCTCTCTGTTCTCGCTGTTTTGCCAAAGACCATGACCTAATTTGTATTTCTGACTTCCTCTGGAGGCTGGGATACAGCTGAGAATTATAGCGACTTTGTCACTTACAAAGCACAGGGCTCAAACACTTACAAAGAGGCTCCACTCATGCTATATTTATTTATTCATTACAAGTGTCCTTGGGGGTAGGACAGTTATGATTCACTCCTCACAGATGAGGACTGTAAAAGTCTGGCTTTTTACAGTCTGGCTGTCACCCTGACTGGGTCAGGGGTTTAAGCAACTAGAGAACTGGGGATGCTTATAGGGAACAGTGGTGGTGAGTCAGTAAGCTTAGACTGGGAGAGCTGCTCTGATTTACAATCCAGCAGGCTGGGAGCCTAGATTGGATAGGACAGTAGAAGAGGGAAGGTATCTCGGGCTGGCTTTTAACCCTCTGTGGCAGGTGCTGCTGTTACCCACACACATCAGATTTCCAGGTTCTTTGGCCTTTTCCCTGGTGACTCTCCAGGCCCTTTATGCCTTCAGCTTCAACCCAGGACTTCTTTAATATTCTGAGGTTCCCAGCTTCTTTGACTGAACTTCTGCAGATCTCCTTGGTTATCCAGTCTAGTGATGGCCCTCGTGGGACTATTCAGCCTTTAGTTGCATGAGCCTATCTAATGGACTCCTTTCACAATCGTGTATATTCTGTTACTTGTGTTCCTTTGGGGGACTCTGCCTTATACAAGAGCACAGAGCCTTGGTCCGGTGAGTTAGCTTGTCTAGAGTTACTTAGAACTATGGAGGTAAGGTTAGGGTGTGAAGTATGGTCATTCTATCATTGGAACCTAGGGGCTTTAGCAATATATCTGGCTCCACCCATGTTTTATATTTTTGATAATTGAGTGTAAAGAAAGAGTTAAGGATGGTGTCATTAAAACATTATTCAATGATGTGTGAAATAGAGTAGCTGAAAACATTTCAAGATATGTCACACACTGCATTTATTTTTTGCTATAACATTTAAATATTAAAATACTAACTTTTTGGATGAATAAAGACATAAAAATGAATAATGTGAATTTAATTTAAATGAATTATATTAGGAGGGATGGGAAATTAATAACCTGCCCAATGCCACTTGGAATTTGATGTTGGAATTGAATTCCAGCTCTTATCCAGTCTGTTCTCCTTGTTTACTGCTCTGGCTAAGATATCTGGAAGCTCCACCAACCCTGACCTTGTGTCTTTGAGGCTGGGTGCTGCTTTTGCTATACTGAGTCGTAAGCAATGGTCTTTGAAACATACTGGCCTCTCTGAGGTGTGTGAACATGGGGACGTTGGCTGGAATGTGAATGGTGTGCAGGCCACAGATAAAACTCTGCCTCAAGGGAAATAGAAAAACATGTTGGTATTGAAGCCTTTCACTGAGGCTTAGTCATTAAGAAATTAGTGTTAGAGGTGGAAGCAATGTGTCAGGGCAACCTGAAGTACAGGAGGATATCCAGAAACTGAGCTATTAACAGGAAACTATGTAAACCATCCGCCCCTTCAGAGTCTGTCCACAAGAGACTGCTACTACTGATGGGAAGAGGAGTAGGAGAAATTGAGTCAACGAAACGGGAATCTTTGGAGAAACAGAAAGTTTCAGTCTTGTTGATTTTCCTAATGAATACACAAGCACATCACAGCAGGAGGCAGAGAACATCATGTTGGAAGAAGAAATGGTGCAAACATCTCAGGGCCCCTGAAATAATAGTAACAGGCAATGGAAGTGAGCTTGCTTTGAATGTGACTTCTTCAAGACTTCACATGAAACTTCTACACCAGAGAATATCACATCAGGATCATGAATGGGCTACATATAGGTGTGTAGGGGAAATAAAGCTAACATTTGGTGACATAGCCAGTTTTTTAGTGTGAGTGATTTCAAAAAGGCTATTTAAAATTATAAGATGACCACAGCTCCTAGACTAAAAGTCCTACATTATGACCCTCATTTTACAGATGAAGAGAGGGACACAGGCGAGAACAGAAAGCTGCTTTTCTCAGCAGCCTACAAAATGAGGAGTTTTCTGACTCCAAAGCAAAAGCTTTTATACACTGACCTGTGCTCCAGTTCTTCTGTGAGCACCACAGAGCATCTGGATTGTTAGCGCGCACTGTAGATAGATGTGGAAAAGAAACACAGCAAGCTCTATAAAGAGTCTTAAGTGTCTCTTCAAACCTTAAGAGGTAAAGTGTTCAAACAAACTCAGATTCTGACTCTGCTCATTGACTCATGAGAAAACCTGTCAGCTGAAGATCTAAAATCTAATTGGCATCCACATTGCCTCACACTGACACTCATTGTATCATACCATGGCATATTATCCATTTTTCCCTTCTAACAAACTTACCGCAACACCATACACAAATAATTTGAAGTTTAAGAGTATACATTTTGATAATGAATTATTCTTAAAACTACAAGACTCACTAATTTTATTATAGAAAAAAAATCCTGCCTGGGCCAGCTATAATTTTGGAGTTTTAGAACGTTGCCCATATTTTCTGAAGAGAGTTGATAAAAGGTATTTTAGTATTATGTGAACATATACTAAAATTCACATAATATGTAGAGGTGTTATTTCTGATAAATATTAATAAACCAACATATACTCCATGAGCTTATATTAATATAATACATAGGACTATGTAGTTAATATGGAAATGGTCTTAAATATAAGCTGTTAAGTTTTCTGAATTTTCTTTCATGAAGTTAACCACACCAAGGCCACCAACAACTGCATTTTGTTACTCTGAAGCAATTTCAGGTCTCTATCATAAGCCATAATTAAGTGAATTTCGTAACTGTGGTGGTTGGTTAGAGTAGTCACTTGAAAACCAACTGAACGTTTGTGTAAATTCAAATTAATCAGAGTGAATGAAAAATGGCTGGAGCTTCTACTGAAAAAGTGGAATAAAAACCAAAGGAGACTTTAGCTAGCACAGGAACGTGTAAACAAATAGACTGAGGGAACGAAACAAAGGAGGAGCTACACCCAGGACCACAGGCTTCCTGATAGCAATGACAAACACCCGGAAAGAGCAATCAGGGAAAGGATCCCATTTACAACAGCCAAGAACAAACACACAAATTGCTGATAGATTGCTTAGGAAAACCTCCAAGTGGAGAGGAAATCAAGAGTTTCATGGACCACTGACATTAATAGTTGAAGTATTTAAGAATAATGAATTAATATCATTTTTTCTCACTTGTAAGTCATTAGGGAAGTGGAATCTTACACATTAATAGACAGTATTACTAGACAGGGGGTTACACTGTCTAATAAATTTGACATCTACACCCAAGAACGGGGTGCCTGGAGTTCTTAGAGAAATGAGCCAGATGCACCTACCTTATGACCTGCTAGCTTTTCATATATCAGCCAACAGTTTCTATTTCTTCTCTTTGATGTCAGAAGTTTAGAGGGTCAGGTGAAAATACCAGGATCTCATTTGGCATTTCCATATGTCCTTATAAGGCTATATACATACATACACACACACACACACACACACACACACACACACATATTACATATACATCTTCAGCCCCCTCTTTCGGTATTGCAATAGGTGTCCAGATTTCACACACATTTGCCACCTCTCATCATGTACCTGTTCTTTCATTCTTACATCTCTAAAATGAGTCTTTCTTTCTTTTTGTTTGGGTTTGGGCCACAGTTACATGAGTCATTATGTCTTTCCTGAATTCAGAAACAAATTGGGATGAAGATGCAAGAGATAAGTATATTGAAATGAAAATATGACTCTTATTGCTGGTTAAGCTGAGGTGAGGCTGTAGCTCGACATGCAGCTGAGTTTGGCTTCCTTATAGTCCCCCTGAGTTGATCCTAGGCTGAACCTCAAGGGAGTTTAGGTTTGAAATTTACCCACAATGGCTGTTTCACACTTGTGCAGTCTCATAGGCAAAGATAGAAAGTGAGACCTTAGAAACACAATGAGACTTCTGCCTGATGGAAAAAGAATGGATCCTTTGAACTTCACAGTCACTGGGTTGAGTGAAGATGATTCTAGGGCTAGCATGAGCCTCCACATAGAAGAAGAGGCTGTTGTTTTTAAAACAAAATCCTAGTCATTCAATTTTTACCAATGAAGACTCAGGAGCCAGATGCTGGGGTGAAAACCAGCAAGCTCAGAGAGGCAGAGAAAGCACTCAGATGACCTTCCTATTCCACTGAGGTCCCAGAAGGAAAAAGCTCTTACTCTTTTTCCACGTTGTCTTAAATACCCTTCAACTCAATGTCTCTCCTTTCTACTTACTCCCTATCAACTGGTTGTTTGCTCTGCTTCTTGACCTATGGTTGACTTTATTTAACTTGTTTACAGAAAGCTCTTGGATTAAAGGTGTGTGCTAGGGCTGAGTCACACCGCAACTAGTAATAGGTTTTTCCAGTTCACAATCATGGGGTTCACAATGTGATCTAATATCCTGCAACAGGAAGCCACTGAAAAAGTCTTTCTATTATGTGCATATTCACTTAACTCTGAAATAGTTTTAATTACTTGGCATTGCTATTTTTGGTAGTGAGTTTTACTTTATAATGGAGAAAAAAAGCCTTTTTCAATTTCAAGCCTTTGGTTCTTTGGATTTCTAAGTCAAAGTTCTGAATAGTAGAAATATAGTGTGGCCTTTCCATTACGTAACCCTGGTATTTTAATTTGGAACAATGAATACTTTTATTCTCTTCTACCCCATATCTTTTTTTTTTTTTAAAGGAACAATGTATTTTTAGAGTTTTGAGCTCTGAGGACACTAACTAGACAAATGATCCTGTTAGTAGGTTGTTATCAGGAAAAAAATGGGGAAGCTTTTCTGTTCTAAACCATATATAAACTTAAATATTTTGATGGAAGTTTCTTAACTTTTCACTTTTGTAAACTGCAATTTTTACAGTAAGTTATATAATGTTGGGGCTATACCTCACAATTCAAATATCCAACAGGAATTCCAGAGATGAATTGAGAGGAATAAAAATTTTGGAGACCCCCGTGGCAGGCGGTGGAGTCAGGCCAGCCACACTCCAGGAACTGGCTAACCACAAAGCCTATGGTGAAGTAAGATTAAATTCATTCCTGAGAAAAACAGGTGTAGGATGTTTCCTGCTGACTAACTAATGGGCTGGTACATTCTACCTGCATTCCCCCTCATCTCCTTCAGTTATGGTAAACAATGGGCTGGTACATTCCACCTGTATTTCACCTCCCCCCTTGGGTTGTGGTAAACAATGGGCTGGGCTGGTACTTTCCACTTGTATTTCCCCTCACCCCTTTGGGTTGTAGTTTACTCTCCCCCAAATTGTCGGTGCGGCTCCTACCCCTGCGGAATATGGGTGGCGCCCTCAGTGCACTGATCCCCCCCCAAATAAACCTCTTGCGATTGCATCAAGAAGGTCTCTTTCAAGTTTTTAGGTGGCCGTGATATCCTGAGTGTCGGGAATCGGGAGACGGACTTCCCTCCCCCGGGTCTTTCAGAATGAGTATATTGAAACCTTGCCCCAACTTGCCTTTTTTTTTTTTTTTTCACACTAAGACTCTTCTGGCTTTGCTAAAGCATGTGCAGCTCCAGGGCCTCAAGGAAACATTTGTCTATGTGGAGAAGACTTAACATGGTTGACTAAAAACTGTCCTGGTCCCCAAAGTGAGTCTTCTCAGAGCTCAGATCTTTGGTACAAGAAGACCTTCCATATAGAAGCTGCTCAGTCTCTCTCACAATTCCTCAAAAGGGCTGGGGCAACACTCTGTATATATTTAGGTAGAGAGACCTACAATTCAAACCGCAGCCCTAGGTTTGTATCATTATTCCAGAGATTTTTTTTTCAAGACTATGCTCCTATGTTCATTAAAATTTGTGTTGGTTGAAAAATATTTTGAAGAATGTGCTCATATTGGCCACTATCTTACAATCACTGATCATAATTAAGTTTATTGTGAGATGGGAAATCATGTCTCAACAAATGCGTGTTTTCTATTAGACTGTACATGTCTCTAAGACGTTTTTGTTAAATATAGTGTCTTATAAACATCATCACTTATTTGTCTAAGTTTTCTTTTTATGGTTTGGTTAATGAAAACATGAGGGGTGAATTTGTGGTCTCCCTGTGGCACATATATAAATCATCACATGGGTATGTCTTTTCTTTTGAAATTCCTTTTATTTTGAACTTCTCAAATTTACAAAATTCTGAAGGAATAATACAACGGTCATTTTATAATCTTTTCCCTCTAATCGTGTTTCTCCTTTCACTGCCCTTCCACTCCCCCACAGACTTTTTCCAAATTAATCCACAGTGTCATTACAGCCAACTCCTTCTGCACATGGCATCTTTCGCATATGAGGATCCTTATTTGTAATCTTAGCACCAATTAATATGATCATAAATCCAGTAAGACCACATAAAACAGCGCACATCAAGATTTCCCCAGTTGTCCTAAAATAGCCCACCCACATTTAAAACTTGCATTTGGTCTATGCCTAGTCCAGTATCATAGAAAGATTTAGAACATTTTTATTGTTTGGTGACATGGACTTTTCTCTAGAAAAGTGAGATATCTTGTCAACGTTTTGCTCTCTTCACTTTTCTGATTATTTTTCATGATCACATTCAAGTTAAACACTTTTTGTAAGACCCCACAGTGTTGGACTTCTCATCATATAATAATGATGTGAAAAGCAATAGACTGAGTTTTCAGTGATAGACTGTTTGATCAGTTCAAGTGGTAACTGTCAGATTTTCTATTGAAAAGACACAATTTTCTCATCTGTGGGATATATACTGAGGCCATAGAATGTACTCCTGAGCATCGTGACTGGCTTAACTTTTCCTGCATCATTGTTTGTGTATTGAACTTCACTTTCTAGTCTCCCTATACAATTTTGCTTTGGGAAACTGAAAAGGTATTGTCCTTTCAACTCTGGAAATAAAGTAGAAATAAGCTATGTATTTTTAAACCCCTTACATATAAAACTCCTAGGAGATTCATAACAGAGTAACTTTGTTTTCATTTAAATGTTCATATGTGTCCTAGTCTAATGAACATACTTTTCCATATCCTCACCCGGCGCTGAGGCACGCATACCAAATAGCAGTGACTGGTTCTCTCTAGTGCTTACCTCTCTGTGTCAGTATGAGATTACTGACATAACATTTGCATGATAACTAACACAGGGACAAAGAGAACAATGACAACACAGATACGTCTGACCCAAAATAGGCTAGAGGACGGTGTCGCAGAGTGTTTGAGCATACGAGTTCTCAGGGGTTTGAGGATCCTTTCTCTCTGAGTGAGGATGGCTGTCCGAGCCCCATCCCATTTCCCTGGCCCCTGTAGACGGTACTGGTATGGGGTGCAGGGGCCCCAGAAAATCTCTTTGGCTAGCTTTGTATCCCAGAGGAAGAGAGAGAGCAGGTTGGGTTTGACACCTAACTCAGAAGCAATTTCATCCAT
The DNA here is from genome assembly GCA_907164525.1 of Lophiomys imhausi. Lineage (NCBI taxonomy): Eukaryota > Metazoa > Chordata > Mammalia > Rodentia > Muridae > Lophiomys > Lophiomys imhausi. The sequence continues at coordinate 2,897,780 of CAJQZJ010005154.1, read as the reverse complement.
GTAGTCGATATACTGCACTCGGTGTATGCTTCTGGGACTTTTCACAAACCTGGAGCAAGAAGGGGATGTAGAAATCCCTGGGTTAGATGTCACCTCTGAGTTTCCAGTGGGGTTAGTTTCTGATTTGTAGCATGTTTATTATTTTCTATTCACAAATCATCTTCATTTCGTACATAGGTTTACTACAGGTTTTAAGGATAAATCATATATTATTGACATATCTAAGCTTTTCAAAGGGCCCAGTAGAGTGACATAAGTATAGAAATTGTTGAATGAATGATTAGATTAATTTTTGTAGCCTTTCTCCAGACATAGAGTTCAGTCCCATTATATAAAAGTGATAGGCAAGAGCCATGAGTTGGGTAGAACTCCGTGGTAAATGACACTGTCTAGTTCATGCTTCCAAGCTGCACAAAATGTTGTGTCATGTATTCATTTCTGGATACACGCTATACCCTGGGATACTTTTAGGCAATAGTAACTTGTTCCATGACCTTGGAAATTAGAAGTCCCTGGCTAAATTTTTCTCGAGTGAAAGAGAAACAAAACCAAAATTATAGACAATTTATAAACTATCAAAAAATTTCAAAATGCTTATAAGATGCTAAGGAGTACTTAAAAAATATCATGAAATGTGAAGTTTCCTTGGCAGTGCTCTTGAGGGAAGTACCCAGAGTAACCGATAAATAAATCAAAATAACTGCATCTTGCTGCCTGACACTCCATTGGAATGTTTGTCTTTCCCCTAGATTCCAAATTTATTTATCAAGTATTCTTTCTGACCATAGTTCTTACAAGGAGTGAATGACTGCTTCCTGTGGTTGTTTTATGGTTTATGTGGAGACTGCAGTTTGTATAGACTAGGTGTTCTGGGGTGGTTCAGTTAGTGTGGGGACTCAGCATCTATTTTCTTGGCATAGTTCTCTACACATGCACCTTTGCATCACTGAACAAAAGCAATCATATTAGATCACAGTTAGGCATAAGCCATATGAGAAGAAAATAAAGTAGTTCCCTGTGGACAGGTTTCATTTATTTTAACAACAATAACACCACCACCACCAACAATAACACCACCAGCAGCAGCAGCAACACCACCACCAATAATACCAACACTACCACCAACAACAGTAATACCACCACCAACACCACCAACAATAATACCACTACCACTACCACCACCACCACCACCAGTAATACCACTACCAACACCACCAACACCACAACCAACAACAACAATAATACCAACACCAACAATAATACCACCACCACCAACAACAACAATAATATCAATACCACCAACACTACCACCACTAACACCAACAGCAATAATACCACTACCAATACCACCACCACCACCACCACCACCACCACCACCACCACCACCACTAAAAATAACAGTAATACCACCACTAACACCACCACCACCACTTTCCCAAGCCAGGGTCCTTACTCTTTCTCCATTTTCCATCTCCTTCTGTTGATGTCTGCCATCATGTCATGCTGTGAGGGTAACTTCTGCAGTCCTGAGAAAACAAGATAGCCTTTGGAGGGCTGTCAGGAGGGCTGGGAAAAGAGAAGTAAACAAAAAGGAAGGCTTTGAAATGGAGTAGTCGTAACATGAATCTCCATGGGATGCATCATTAAAGCCATGTATAGAAAGCTCCCTGGAAGATCATTCTCTTCCTGTCTGCTTTAGGCTGTCAGCAAGAGGAATCAGTTTTTTCTCAAGAAAAATAGGCTTTTTGAGTTATTTTTCAGTTTAAAACTCATGACTATTAAACACTCATGTTAATATGGCTTTTTTGTTCAATACATAATATTTGCATATATTTGTGAAATACAGCAGGAGGTTTTGATTCATGTATATATGGGGTAATAATGAACTTGGAATAATTAACATATCCATTACCTTAAACCTTTTCATTCCTTTAAAGAGGGTTTTAATTAACTTACAAAGTAGCAGAAGCCCTGTGACAGAATGACAGAGAGAAAACAGACTTGGGATCATGGGGCCATAATGATGGTGGGCTGTAAACTGACAGCCTGGAAATGGAGATTGGCTGCAGTTAAGTACAACTTCCTCTCTTCAAGAAGACCCAGGTTTGGTTCCCAGCATCCACATTAGGCCACTACCAACCATCTATAATTCCAGCTCCAGGGGTTTTAAAAAACACTCCTTTGGGCTCTGTGGACACCTGCATGCACCTGGTACACATACACACACTCAGGCACACACACATACTTATAATAAAAAAAAAAACAAAATTAAATTTAAAAGAGCCACAAAATTGTCTACCACTGTGAATAAGTTTTGCCTGTGAGAGATGCATTGTTCACAGGATGGACAGTTAAGATGTTCTTTAGGTTAAAGTGACACCCTCATAAAAGACAGACTATGACCCCTACTCCAGCTCCCCTTTCCAATAGAACAGGGCTATTAGTCACTCTAACAACAGAAATGAAAGTTGGCTGAGGACTTTCATTTTCTTAATGCTAAGAATCAACCAGAACTAGAATTGTGGGCATGCCAGGTTCATGCTCTACCCCTGAGCTACACTTCTGGCCTTAGCAGAATAGGGGACATTAGACAGAAGGGAAAACTGGGTGCCTTCCTGAGTGAGTGTCAGGAGCATAGTTGCTTCTATGAAGACCATCATACCTGTGAACACACGCACAACCCATCGGCTTTGGAGCTCTGATGTGGGGATGGTTGCTCCTACTGGCTGCAGGATGCCAATGAAGGCTAGAGTCGCCTTGTCTAACTGAGGAGGGAAGACAAACTTAAACATCGTGTGTTCACTGTCCAGGATTTCAGAGTTGTCATCTAAGAAAGGGAAAGAGAGGGTGTAGCCTGTGGCAAAGACAACAACATCTACGATCTCCTCAGAGCCATCCTCGAAGATGGCTGACGTTGAGGTGAACTCTTTCACATTTGTCTTCACCAGCACTTTTCCAGTAATGATACAATTTGGCAGGTCGTCACTGAAGATAGACTGATGGCTGAGAAATCTGCATAGGGAGCATAATAATATGGAATAAGAATATCTTCATAAAGAGACAGAAGTTGTTACAGCTTAGAGAACTACAGAAGTATCTCAATAATTTTAACATTATTTACTACCCTTCCTGGGCACATGATGGTGTTTACTAGTGAAGAACTTGGTTTTGGAGTCAGAATGGGCTTTGTACTTACTCTGCCTTTTCTCACTGTAAATTTCTGGACAGGTCATGAAACACTTTATTCTCAGTTTCCAAATTTGTTAAATGATAATAATGACACAAGAATCAGATAAGACCTCATTAATCAAGTCATGTTAATACTATATTTAGATAATGGGCTTTTTACCAAGAGTGAAGTTTTTCAATGCTCATGTGGGCTTTTGTGCTTGTGATCGTGTAAAGAGTGACATAAATCTGTGTCAGTCTCTCAAGGGTCCACACAGTACAACTGCATGATTTTAATACTGAATCTTCCCTGGGAAATATTTGTGCTTAGTGACACACCAGTGTTTGGTAATTATAAGATTTGAGGTACAATTTTTTTTCCAAATATCCTATTCTCAGGTGTGCTTCACAGTTGATATATTTATCTTCTGTGTTCTTTTACCAGGATTACACACCCAGTATCATAAAACTAATCAAGAAAATCTCTACTTTTTTATTGCAGACAGCTCTACATGCTAATTTTCTGTTTTTACCAACCCTAGTTGATAGTTTAAGACTTTATTATCTTTTACATTGTTTATTTAGATAATTAGAAAATCATTTTATTTTAAATGTGGTTGTTTTGCCCAAACATATATCTGTTCATTATGTGTGTGCTTGGTGCTCTTAGAGGGCAGAAGAAGGTGTCAAATCCCCTGGAAATTGAGTTACAGATGGGTTGTAAGAAGCCACATGTGAGTGCTGGGAATTGAACCCATGTCCTCTTGAAGAGCAGCCAGGGATAACCTCTGAGGCACCTCTTCAGTTCTACTATATACTTAGTTTTTGTTCCTCTGTTTGTTTGTTTGCTTGTTTGTTTTTAAAGATAGGCTCTTACTCTGTAGCTCAGGCTGGCCTGGATTGCACTGTGTAGTGCATGGCGGGGGGGTGGGGTACTTAAGGAAATCCTTTTGCTTGCATTGGAGTTCAGAGATTATAGGCATGATCCACTATGCCTGGTTTATTTATATTTTTGAAGTACAGAAACCCATGTAATGTGAGAAAGAAAGAGAACCAAGAAAGACTATATGGATGACACCAAGTTTTAAGTGTCAGGTTGTGGTAAAATTAAGACATGAAGCATTGAGAAATGAAATCAAGAAGAATAGCTATAGAATTGGAAGAGCCATGAAGGGTGAGAAGGATGAAGAGACTGGATTGGGTGAAGTGAGTGTAAGGAGGGAGAAGTTTGCAGTGAGAGAATGGGTCCAAAGATGTCATCTGAAACCACCATAGCTCTGGGAAGTATGATTTCATGTGGGGATGGGTGGGTATGGTGTAAGTGGATGATAGAAGAGCAGAGACCAGAACAGCAGAATTCAGGTATGCCTGCATTTTGTAAGTATGGGGTGGTCAGAAATACGGGTGATGAAATTATCCTAGACAATAGCAGCCAACAGCAGGTGTGAAGGTTACTGTGGAATCTTAAACCTAATCTAGAAGATGAATAGAAAACAGCTGGCAGGTGGTAGTGGGCGAGACAAGTGATGGTGTGAGGTGGCATGGTGAGACAGGCTGAATAAGACTAGTGTTGGAGTTAAAGCCTGCATCAGCAATGTGTACTCCACATGCATTCTTTAATACCTCAGTAGAGTGGCCAGATGGCCTAGTTGGCAGGAAATGACTTCAGTGTTTCCAATTAGAATAAATCCTATTAAGATTTAGAATGTCACCCTTTAGTTCTTATTCCACACACCTATTTTATACATTCACTGACTGGCATAGTAGTTTATTTTATTTTTTAATAATAGTTTGTTTTTAATTTTGTGTGTCTGTGTGTCTGTGAATGAGGGTGCAGTGTCCTTGAGGCCACAAGAAGGCATCAGACTCCCAGGGCCTGGAGTTACAGGCGGTTGTGAGTCTCAAATGTCAGTTTTTGGAACTGAATTCATTCATCTGCAAGAGCATTAAATGTTACTAACTGCTGAGCCACCTCTTCAGCCCTTGTACTGTGTAAAATATTTGCTTGTCTTAAATTCTGTCTAGATCTTACCTGTGCTTAGCCTCTAGTCCATAATTAGCATGGTTAAACCTTGCATTTAATTTATTCTCTGCCCATCTGTTGATCAAGAACGTGGGATAGAACCTTTGGATGGTTCTGTTATAACGGGTGAAGAGTGTGGTGTCCAACGGATTCCCATTATCCCACACTCGGTTCCACACCCAGGTACCGCGTCTCGTGCTGAGGAAAACCTGTCATAGAGGAATGGTCGCCCAGTAAGCCTTTTATTTCTAATCATACTGACCTAAAATTCTGACACTATTACTTTTTGATTGCCAAAACATTAATTGCTTACTTCACCTCACCCACCAGCCTGCTTTTCTTCTCTCACACTTGAACAGGCCCAGTAATTTACCACCTTTTCAATTTGCTTACTGTTTGTCATGGGCAGAATGTGAAGATTTTTTTTTTTTTAAATCCCAAATAGGTTGTTACTTTGGGAGTTACAAGTTCACCCTCATGTTCCCTGAACACTGTGTAATTCTATAATCCACAATGATGGAGAAACAGCTAAATACAAAGTACGTAGTAACCACAGCAAAAGTGAAAGGGGAAAATTTACAATGCAAATGGGCAATTCCATGTAAATACTACAGGACACACAACCCAGAACATACCTATGGGAATTAGCTCTCCTGCCTACTCTGAGTCATTTAACTGAGACTTTGAAGAAAGCTGCAGCTTTTTAAGGAAGGCACAGCCACTACCTTGAAAGATCATAATCACAGAGATTTCTCATTCATGTATGCACACAAAGCCTGATGTGGGTCAGTGGCTCACTGAATGGCTACTCATATATGTAGACACAAAGCATCTGGTGTTTGAATTCTCATGTGGAGACCCTGAACTGATATCAAAGGCTAATTTTGAATGGCAGCATGCGACCTTCTACACTCTTGAGAAGTCAGCAGCATTCACAGCAGAGAGGGCTGCTTGTTTCTTCTTAGTTGTTATATCCTTAATGAGTGGGGGGCCCATGGACCTGCTTCTCTTTGCTTAGCTATTCATTCATAACCCAGCAGAGTGCACTCACTCAGGCCTGTGCATCTGCTCTCTGTAAAATCATGTCCACTATGTACACTTGGGGTTTTCTGTAGAGTTAATTTTGATTTTTAAATGTTTATCTCCCTAGCATAGCCACATGTAGATAATTCCAAGGTAACTGACTCTAGCCTGCTGTCTTTCACAACTCATTCATTCTGTAGACGGATATCATCATTTATCTATGATTTCCTTCATGTGTATCCAGAAGAAAAATGTATAACAGTCAGAATGGGAACACCACTGCTAAAGCCAGAGAAAGTCTAGACTCACAGTCTCTGCAGGTATCAAGGTTACATCCAAGAGCAGAATCATATGACACCAAACCTGTTCAGCGACACGGCTGATCTCGCCTGCCACGTCGGCCCCAGAATTTCCAATGCCAATCACGACTACTCTCTTCCCCACAAAATTATCTGGGTGCTTGTACTCCCAGCTGTGCAGATATCTGCCTCGGAACTTGGTGATTCCTGTGAAGAAAGAGTCAGACCCCCCAAGTCACAGAAGATGTGGAAAATATGCTTGGCAAATTCCATTCCTAAGCTTGAAGTTCCTATTACATAACCCCCTCTTCTCTATTCTTGGCCATTTATTGGTAATATTACAAAATAAGATTATCCAAGGAAGGAAATATTCACTAGCAGCAACTCTGTGGCTAAGATCAAAATCAAAGCACATGAATGTTTTTTAAATGTCCAATTTTAAATTTATCTGTTATGATTACTCATATAATCATGTAGCAAGAGGAGACACTGACTTTTCATTTCTCTCTGTTTATATATGTGCAGTGGCTCATTGTTTTCTGTGGCTCTGAGTACGCATCTCACAAATAAGTGAGACCCTTTCTATCTACAAGAGGAGCACTGTTGTTCAAATACAAACCACGTACACAACTTTGTAACAATCACGTAAGAATAGGCAAAAATAATATGTTCAATAATTTTTATGTTAGATTTTAGTTTTTAGTTATGTGTGTTTGTATGAGTTTGTGTGTGTGAGTGTGCTCCTCCCTGATTTCCCTCCTATCCAGTTCCACCCCTTTCTATCCCTAATTAGAAAATAAATAGGCTTGTAAGAGACAACTAAAAATAAAGTATAATAAAATAAAATGTAACAAGATAAAACAAAACCTAACACATCAGAATTGAACAACAACAGAAGGAAAAGAGCCCAAGTAAAGTCACACAAAACAGAGACCCACTTATTATCACACTCGGGAATTCCATAAAAACACTAAATTGGAAGTCATAACACGTATGTAGGTAGCAAAGGCTACCCTACAGGCCATCTCTTAAATTTTAAAAGAAATACATCTGACACAAACTGAGATATATATTCACTGTAAAATAAACATCTGACTTCACAGACACAGTAAAATGTCTACCATATTTCATCAATGCCTTAGTATGTTGGTTCTTCAATAATATATAAGGTTATATTTAAATAAGAAATGCCATTGAATTTGGGGCTGAAGGAGAGGGCTCAGCACTTAAGACTGTTCACTGTACTTGTAGAGAACCGGAGTATGGTTCTCAGCATTCATGTCAGGTGACCTATAACTGCCTGTAACTCCAGTTCCTAGGGATCCAAGACAGTTTTCTGAACTTCCAGGCATCTGCACTCATGAACAGACATCCACATGCAGGCACAGGCACAGGCACAGTCACAGACACAGGCACAGGCACAGGCACAGTCACAGACACAGGCACAGTCACAGACACAGTCACAGTCACAGATACAGTCACAGGCACAGACACAGAAACAGGCACAGGCACAAACATAGACACAGGCACAGGCACAGTCACA